>SDVV010035962.1:0-10999 GCA_016164225.1 Gammarus roeselii
AGAAGAGACATGAATGTGGAGGTGGCGAGAGAGCGTGCAATGAAGAGGCGTGAGTGGAGAATGGTTGTGAATGGTTGATTTTGACGCTGCTCTGATGTGCTTTCCCGCCCTTGGCATCCCGCTGTCGGAATGGTCGTGGGTGGGGGCCATTATGACGCGGCGGGGGTAAACCAGTGAAAACTGTGGGCCCTGCTGCTGACGACGGTTCCTCGGTACATTCGGGACCCAGAGTGTAAGTTGAGGGGCTACCGGCCGGACCCTTTAGCACAAAAGGACTAAGTTGTGTGAATGTGAGCGTGTGAGGGTGTGAGGTGCGCCTTGCCGTCGGCCACCCCCCTTTCTGGGGGATGCGGCCTGGTGTCTGTATATCTGTATCTGTACGGAGTCACGGCCCTACCGGTGGGGTGAATACCCTTATTTCCTTTCTGACTCTCCTCTTCTTCACCCTTTACTATCTCTCCTTTTCTCCCCCATCCTGATTTGCTTGAATTTTTATTTATCTCATTTGCATCTTACGTTAAGTTGAAATTTTCTTGAAGTTGTCTCAGACTCCTTAACAATTCTCCTAATAATCGCTGCACACACAGACACATACTCAAACATTCACGTACCGGTTCTAACTATTCTCGTTTCGGGTGGCAAATAACAGCCAAGTTGCGCTTTTTCTTCATGCAACCTTTTTCTACGACTATTCCTTCTTTTTCGTTCCATTCTTGCTGTTCTCATGCGTGAAATTCCCTACACCTAGTGTAGATCTCATGCATGGGATCCCCGTTTTCGGTCTCTTCTTCATCTTCGCCCTCAGCAGGTGTTGGAGCGCGTAGCCCGCACCTTAAGGACTACTGTGGGTCCTTCTCTGAAGCAGGGTAGGTAGTGTGTTATTCCTCCTTACTGCCATCCGGGGAGTGCTGGGACCATATGGCCTTAGCACCTTTAGAGTTCATGTACCTCCTGTGGCACCCGTACATACCATAGACGTTCGCCGCGTTAAGGACTTTGCCTTTTCGCAGTAGTATACCTTAACTCAAACACTAAAGAAGAAGAAAAACAAAGACTAACTTGATGCAGCACTGTTTGCTGGTTTGACATTCGGCGCCAGAAGGACGATGACTCCAGCGCGCTAGAAAGCCTCGTCACTCTAATCTAATCTATCTTGTGAACCATTTGTAGTACTCATATAAACCCCTTAACTGTGCTGCATACGGTAAATACTTCTTGGACCGTACGCTGCATTTCTCCGCATCACGCTATCACAGTGCGTTTTCAACCCTTTGTTCCTCGTGTTTCAGAGCTCGTAACGAAGACAACATCAGTGGCGGGCGCAACAGTGCCAACAGCAACAGAGATAGTCCCGGGGTCGGCAACAACGGCTCATCTGATGCCACAGCCATTAACTGCTCATCGTCTTCCTCGTCGTCACACACGTCCATCCTTTCCACGTCACCACCGACTATCTCGCTACACACAACATCGCCATCTGATATCAGTGTTATGCATTCTGACACAAACAGCGATGATTGCGTCCAACCCATCGCTACCACAAACAGTGCCAGTAAACACAACAAAGGAGGTTCTCCGAACAGACAGAGGGTAGCACAACCACAATCTAATGGTCATCAGAAAAGACCAAAATCTCAGTCCCCAAACAGCACCGCGGCGGGCATTGCTTCTGGCAGCGGCGGCCAGCGCAGCAATGGATCTGCATCGGCCCAGAGCGGTCAGTCTCCCACACAGCAGCGCACACACGGACCCAAACAGTCTCAGGTACGGCAACGGCAGCAACAACAACAGCAACAGCAGCAGCACCATCGCAGAGATTCGGAATCAAGCTCCAACAATCACGAGTCAGATGAACAAGAAGCACAGCAACAACAACAAGAGCTAATATTTCAACAGCCAGAGCCGGAGGAGCAAGAAGTTTTGGACGTAGTTGATATTCCTTTGCCGTCCCCACCCGTCACTCCTGATGAATTTTCCACCTGTCTTTCAGCCACAGGCTTTACCAACAACACAAGCATTAATAATCCCCTCTCCGATCCTGTTACGTTATTGGAAGAACAGCATCATCACGTACAACAGCTACATGAACAGCATCAACAACATCAAATCAACCATATCCAACAACAGCCACCGCAAATTAACAATTTTCAACAACAGCCACTACAGCAAGAAGAGCTTTTGGAAAGGCTCCAGGCTGAAGAGATGCTGGATGGTTCACCAATAGAAGACAGAAGTAGGGATCCCTTTGCCGACCTTATGGCGTCTATTAATAGAACCGTGAGCGAGCGGGAAGGACCGACTCGGGAACACAGCAATATTCCTCCGCTCTCTAGAGGTTTGTGCCTCTCCAATTGGTCATGAGGGTTTACAATTATTTTTTGGGTCCTGCCTCAATATTAGCCTATAGTGAACGTAATAGTTTTAACCTTGAACTCTTTTCCATTTAGAATATGAAATTTTGGGTAGTTCTAAAATTATTCCTAGTATTTACAGCTTTGAGAAGTCACATTTAGTTACAGGCTTACGATAAGAGCGTTTCATTTTCAAAATTGTGTCACCGTCCTGCAGATGTGTCGTAACCCATTCCAGTCCTTCTCTCTGAGGTGACATCTCGTGTCTTAATTAGTTCTTGTTAGAAAGAAATGAGCAATAATCAAGGGTTAGTTTGTCATGTGTTATCTATTACTGGTTCCGGAATGTTGCCTAGTTATGAAAAAATGTAATCTTCTCAGTAGCAGGTAATATCAAAAGCCAAACATTCACAGTGTGCAGCCGTCTTAAATACTTGACAGACACTTTATGCGATACAAATGGTAAATTTTAGGTAAATAACATGGTCATATGGCAGTATGTTAATCAGTTCTGTTCTTGTAGCTATCAATATTACTGGAACATTCAGGCGTGTGTCGACAAATTTAAAACTCGCTCTCCATTGGTAGTGCCTGATTTTTTTGTTCATTGATTTTTGTTATGTTGGAATGGAGCGGTGTGTGTTGTGGCCAGGCGAGACGCAGAGTTAAGCTAAATTGTTCCGCATACACAGACCTGTTAAATTATTTTACCAACATCTATTAACTCTCTTCGGGATTGGTTTTACTTTTGTTTTTACTGATCGTGATCTCATGTCTACAGAGATACCCAATGACGAGTTTCGAAGACATCTTAGACAGTTCATGAACCACGACATTTGGAGCGTGAACGCGACGAGCGGCGAGGAACCGGCCCAGCCCGACGCAGACACCACCGACGACGATCTCGGCTTTGATCCCTTTGAGGAGACCTACAAAGCGCTGGCTCAGGACATACTAATAGAGAACAAACAGAGGCAGGAGCAGCAGCAGAGACACCAGCTGCAGCAGCAGCACTCATTCCAGCAACAGTTACAGCAGCAACAGCAACAACACCAACAGCAGCAAAACGACCAAAACATAAGATCTGGTCTCAAGGGCTTCCTTGGGAACAATGCTAGTCTTAATGCTCTCAACGCCGCCAGACTTCCTCCGCCTGGTTTTAATGGTGTATCTAACTTGACAAACTTTAATTTACAACAACAACAACAACAACAGCAGCAGCAACAAAGAGTTGATGTTAGTAAATTATTGCCCCTTTTAAATTCAGCGTCGCTGAGTTCGATGCCACAGCTTAACGGACTGGTGACAGGGCGGGTGAGTAACGGACCTCCTCCGGGGCTGGGTATGCTGGGCGGGCTACAGCACCAGAGTGTGGCAAGCTCCTTAGCAGGTCTGGACGTGTCGTCCATGAGCGGCGGTCACCACGCCCTGTTGGGGGCACTCGACCCCGCCACCGCCCACAATCTTTCTCACCCGCCCCCTCCTCCAGGGCTGTCCCTGCCCAAGCCGCATCAGGAGCCCTTCGTGCTGAAGGACCTTGAGAATGGCCTGCGCAACGCCTTTCCCAACATTGGCTCCATCAACACGGTCAACTCTCTTAACGCTCTCAACTCGCTTAACACGAGTGTTGGAAGCGGCCTCAACCCCAACATGGGGTCCTTCAGCGCCATCAACGGACTCACGTCCATGAACCATCCTTTAGCCTCCATGGCCTCGCACAACTCGCTCAACACCAACACAAATAGTATCAATACCAACATAAATTTTGGAGCTTTGTCTGGACAGCAGCAGCTGCATCAGCAAAACTCAATGTCTGCTCTTAACTCCCTGAGTATGTATAACAGCCTCAATCTGGCAGCCGCCCAACAACAGCAGCAGCAACAACAACAGCAGCAGCAGTCCCAGAATACTATGAGCAATTCTAGCAGCAACATGTTGTCAAATCTGTTCAACATGAGTCAACCACCACAACAATCCTTGCTCCATCAGCTCACTATGCAAAACATGCAGAAAGGTGAGGAACTTGTCCGAACGTCTTGGCAATTTATGAGCGGTTACGAGCAAGCAAACCACTCAAGATGTAGAGTATAACTAGTTTTGGGCAATGGAATGCGGCAAAGAGGTCGTTATTACCTTTAATATGAGTAACAACATGCTATTTTCAGTTCGCCCCTGTACCATTTCCCTCTTCACCTCGCTTCTGGTCGAGCGTTGATGTGTTGTTGGTAGCGGGTGGGAGAAGCTGCTGGCCTCTCCTACTCCTCCTGTATTCTTTCCACAAGCCTTACGGGGGAGCCTATTATGACTCTCGTTGAGGTTCTGGTGGAAATGAGGCTCGAATCAAATCAAATATTTCCACAATAGGGACACAAACAAGGAGAAGAGTAAGACCGGTGTGTATGTGTGCAACGACGATTAGGAGAGTTGTTTAAGGGAGTTCGCGATAAGTCAAAGCAAATTTGAACTAATCATAAAATCAAACTATGTAAATACAGGCTAACGAGTAAAAGAAATAATGGTGATGGCTGAAAAGAGTGTCAGAGGGTGTGCCGATCAGATTTTTGCAGTAAAATAACTCGGTGGGCAGTACCTTGCGAAGGGAAAGGATGTGTTCTGGGCCTATATGAATTTGGAAAAGGCCTACAACAAGGGAGCGCTGTGGCGGGTGTTGCATTTGAATGGAGTGGGCGGAAATCTGTTGAAAGGAGTTCAGAGTTTCTATGTTGACAGCAGAGCATGTGTCAGAGTGGAGAGCAAGGTGAGTGATTGGTTTACAGTGAAAATGGGTCTGAGACAAGGCTGGGTTATGTCGCCCTGGCTGTTCAATCTCTACATGAATGGAGTGGTCAGGGAGGTGAACGAGAGTGTATTGGGTCGTGGTTTGCAGCTGTTGGAAACCTATGGACGGAGTTGACAGTTCAGCCAGTTACTGTTTGCGGATGATAAGGCACTGTAGGCAGATTAAAGAGAAGCTGTGTAGGCTGGTATGGAGTTTGGTAGAGTGTGTGGGAGGAGGAAGGTTTGAGTGATGTAAAGTAACGAGATGCTCGATGAATGTCGATGTAGCGGAATTAGTGTCCTCCTAAATGGAGAGTTTTTGGAGACAGTTCAGTGTTTTAAGTATCTGGCCTTCCATGTGTAGAAGACTGAACTAGTGGAAACTGGAGTGAATCGCGAGTGAAAGAAGGGTGTAAAGTGTTGTGTGCACTGAAGAGTGTAATGAGTTGTAGGACGTCGGGGGTGGTAGCAAAGAAAGGGCTATATGAGGATGTAGCTGTCCCAACTGTGCTCTACGTGGCTGAGACTTGGGGGATGAGAGCAGAAGAGAAAAGCTTGAATGTCTTAGAGATGAAATGTTTGAGAAGCGTGACTGGTGTGACGCTGAGAGGATCAACTACGACGTGGTGCGAGCTAGAACGGGACTGTTAGAAGTTGGTTGAGGACAGAGCTGATTCGTGTGCGCTGAGATTGTTTGGGCACATGGTCAGGATAGAAGAAGGTAGATAGGTGAAGACAGGCGAGCGGACGTGGGCCTATAGGGAAACCAAAGTTTGGGTGGATGGATAATGTGAAGCAGGCGTTAGGAAAGAGTAAATGTGGAGGTAGCGTTAAAGCGTGCAGTAAATAAGCGTGAGTGGAGAATGATAGTGAACGGATGATTTCAGACGCTGCCCTGATGTGCCTTCCCGCCCTGGGCATCTCGTTGAGAGACGGAATGGTCGTAGGCGGAGGGGGGCTGGCGGTCATCTTTATACAGATGCAGACACTAGGCCGAATCCCCCAGAAAGGGGGGTGGCCGACTGCAAGGCTCACCTCACACCCTCATACACTCACACAACTTAGCCCTTTTGTGCTCAAGGGTCTGGCCGGTAACCCCGCAACACACACTCTGGGTCACGAGCGTGGTCCGAGGATCCGTTGTCAGCAGCAGGGCCTGACACGATGCGGCAGGTGTAAACCAGTCACTGTCGGGACCTGCTGCCGACACTGACCTCGGACCGCACTCATGACCCAAAAGGTGTGTGGCGAGGCCTCCCATCCAGACACTTGAGCCCAAAAGGGCTAAGTTGTTTGAGTGCATGAGAAGATTGGGAAGTGCACCTTGCCGTCGGTCACCCCTCTTTGTGGGAGATTCGGCCTATTGTCTGTATCTGTAAAAGAGGAGTCAGAAGAGCAGTGAAGGTGTTCAGCCTTGGCTGCTTTTGCACCTCAAATATCTAAATTAGATCAGCAGCTTTTCCCTCTACACCGTACGCTCGCATTAACCAACCCAACATGGGTAGTGCGAGCGGAGAGTGAGGAGAAGGGTCTTAGAGGGAAATGAAGCTGGCTGAACACCCTTATTGCCCTTCAGACTCCTCTTTTCATCCTTCACTATTCTTAGTTCTCTCGCTATCCTTTATTTACTCAAGTTTTATTTTATGATGAGTTCATATTACAGATACTAGGCCGCATCTCCCATCTCCCAGGTGGCCGACGGGAAGGCGCACCTCACACCCTCATACGCTCACACAATTTAGCCCTTTTGTGCTAAAGGGTCCGGCCGGTACCTCAAACATACACTCTGGGTCACGAGTGCAGTCCGAGGATCCGCCGTCAGCAGCAGGGCCCGATAGTTTTCACTGGTTTACCCCCGTCGCGTCATAATAGCCGGGCCTCCCCCCCCCACACACGACCATCCCGACAACGGGATGCCAAGGGCGGGAAAGCCTGTTCATTGCACGCTCTCTCGTCACATCCACATTCATGTCCTCTCCTTCCTAACGCCTGCTTCACAGCATCCATCCACACAAACTTCGGTCTACCTCTAGGCCTGCGACCACTCGCCTCCGCATTCATCACCCTTTTCACCTATCTCCCTTCATCCATCCTCTCCATGTGCCCGAACCATCTCAGCACACGCGAATCCACTCTGTTCTCTAACTTCTTTACCATCCCTGTTCTGTTTCGAACCACGTCGTTGGTGATCCGGTCTCTCAGCGTTACTCCAGCAATGCTCTTTAAACATTTCATCACGAAAACATTCAACCTTCTTCTCTCCTCTGCTCTCACCCCCCAAGTCTCAGCTCCGCAGAGCACAGTTGTGACAAAACACCCTTTTACAGCCCTCTCTTTGCTTCCATCCTCAACGTCCTACAGCTCCTTACACTCTTTAGTACACCCTATACTTCACATCCCTCCTTCACTCGCGCCTTCACTTCAGTTTCCACTAGTTCAGTTATCTCCACATGGCAATATAGATACTTGAAACACTGAACTTCCTGCAAGAGCACTCCATTTACGATAACACTTATTTGGCTCGCATCGACAGTCCTCGAGCATCTCATTACTTTACTCGTACCCACGTTCACTCGAAGCTTCCTCCTCTCACACACTCTACTAAACTCAGATACTAGCCTACATAGCTTCTCCTCTGAATCCGCAACCAGGGCCGTATCATCAGCAAATAGCAACTGGCTCAAATGCCAACTCCGCCCATTCACTTCCAACAGTTCCAAGTCGCGACCCAGCACACTCGCGTTCACCTTGCTGACAACTCCATCCATATAGAAGTTAAACAGCCAGGGAGACATCACGCAGCCTTGCTTCAGTCCCTTTCACTGTGAACCAATCACTCACTTCAAAACCCACTCTGACGCATGCTCGGCTGCCAGCATAGAAACTGTGCACCTCTTTCAACAGATGTTCGCCCACTCCATACAAACGCAACACCCTTCACAGCGCTTCCCTGTCAATCCTGTCGTATGCCATCTCCAGATCCATGAAGACCGTACAGCCTTTAATCCTATTGATCAGCGCTCTCTCGTACAACTTACCAACCACACATAACAGACCGATACCTCTCGAGTTGCAGCATTCATTTTTATCTCCTTTGCCCTTACATAGCAGAACAATGCAGGCACTGCGCCACTGAATCGGTACCAGGCCTGCCACAAAACGCAAGTTCAGTAACCTCACCAACCATTCGACAATCGTTACTCCACCCTTCTTCAGGCACTCGGTCGCAACGCCATTCAAACCAGGGGATTTTTCTGCTTTCATGACGTCCACCGCCTCCTGCACCTCTTCCCTGGTAATGTCCGCCACAAGTCTTTCTCCCAAAACTGGCATCCGAGTTAATCGGCTTAGACTTATCTCAAACTTCCTCTTGATGATTCTCCTTATAGTCATTGCACACATGCACACAGGTCTTGCTCTTCTCCTTTCGGGTGGCTGATAACAGCCAATTTGCCCTCTTTGTCAATTTTTACTTCACGTTCGTGATGTAATCATGCGTGAGATTCCTGTCTTAGCAAGGTGGGTTTAGTGTTAACCTTCCTTGCTGCAACCCGAGGGGCGCACCATATGGCCTCAGCACCTGAGGTAGGAGTTTCTGAACCTCCTTTGGCACCCATGCGTGTCCATGACATTCGCCGCGTTAAAGACATTGCCTTTACGCAGTAGATAACCTAACTAATCTGATAAAAAATATATTATAATATATATATATATATATGTATATATATATATGCATATATGCATATGTAACAATGCTGCACAACTGGCTAGTTTGACGCGGGTTCCATCGCGCTCGTCTCTCCAACTTCCCATTTTTTTCACTATAAGTTAGCTAGAAGCCTAGAACTCTTAGTTGTGTACTCTTTACAAACGCGCGTTGTAACCTCCTTGATAGCTTATCACGGTCGGGCTAGTATCCCCCTTCAAACAACTTCGGAAGAAAGGTATACTTTCAGTTTATGTATATACTTAAATCCTGTGGGGGCTCAGCTGTGCGGTTGCCCCTTTTCCCCGACAGGCTTTGCATTTCTTGAGCTTGAAGGCCTTATGGAGTTAAACTCACCATCGGCTACCTCAAATCCCTTCTAGTCTGATGTAAATGCTAACTCATGATAGACCATAGCTTTACATACTATATTTCTTGTATGACTGCTCTCTTAATTTACAATTTTCAATTATATAACTTTCCTCTCTCAACGTGTACATTAAAGGAATCAATACTCAGTGACGCCAAAATTTACCACCAAACGAATGTGTTCTCATGTGTTAGAATACCATCCGCTATTTCAAAAACTGCTGATCGTATGTTCGGTGCTTAAAGGACATTGACTATGTCATGCTAGAAAGCCACGTCACTAATCTAAGCTATCGCTCCATGTGTAGGGTGGAACAACAGCAGCGCCCCCGACCTGACGGCCCTTGACCCCGCCATCGTGTCGTCTGGTCAGCTGACAGACTCGCGCTCAGACTCCCCGCCCGAGTGGCTTCGGGTGATGGATCAGCACATGAGCGACAACAGTGGCGCAGCGTGGGCCTCCATGCTGTCACAGCAGCAAGTGTGTGGAAATAGTGGCGCCTCGATACAACAGCACCTCGTCAACAACAGCGGCATGCACGTGTCTGCGGCGTCTCTCAACAACCAGCAGCAGGCCTCACTCTTGCAACAGCAGCTAGTCGCACAACAGCAACAACAACAACAGCATATGAGACAGGCACCAACAGCTTGGTCTGCAACTTCTCCCCCTCCCGGCTTCTCTTCCATCTCCCCAATGCATCAGCCAAAGATGCAGCAGACACACAAAATTGACAGTGAGTTCTTTCAAAAGTTTTTCCACAAGAATCTATGATCCGCAGTTCTGCCTCTTTTTTTTCTTTGGTTTCTTTTTACCTATATGGAATTTATTTTATTTTTTCAATAAACGTAACCCCCGATTTTTTGTGCTCCAGTCATTTTTCTTTTGGCTTCCTTTTCATAGGTCGTCTGCCTATGTTCTAATCCTTTTTCATAGGGAAATTCAGTCCGCGTGCAATAGTTGGCAGACAGCAAGAGCTAAAACAGTACCAGTGAACATTTCGTTAACAGATGCTATGATTGAGGTCTGTTACGAGCCTTGTGGTCACTGGATATGGGCAAGAAATTAAACAGTTTTTGTTCACTGGTGCTGTTTGGTAGATTCAAGTGTTTTTTCAATGCACTAATACCACTGAATATTGTTTCATGCATAGCTCCATCATTTCCTGCTTCTCTATCACGTCACGGCTCCTAAACCATTAACGGCATCACACTAACACAAAATCGTTGGCCTTTTTTGTCGGTATGCTGGTGTGGCTAGTTCCCTTTGGCCTTCAATGAAATGGTTCGTGGTAGCAGGATTCATTAATCTGTATCGTGCTCGTCAACGGGACTATTTTTTTTTGTCCCCATCCCGACCGTAAAGTGATCGCAGTACCAAGAGAACTTATTGACAATAAATTACAGAATACATGCCAATTCGTCCTAGTTGAAAGCGCAGATACTTAGTAAAGATAACTGAATTTACGACGATATATATAATGAAGTTATATATCAGTCTGTTATGTGTGGTTGGTAAGTTGATACGGGAGAGTGCTGATCAAAAGGATTAGAGACTGTACGGACTGCGCAATTGGAGAGGAACTGTGTGGCTTTAGGAGTGGTAGAAGGTGTATCGATCAGATTTTTGCGGTGAGACAGGTCTGTGAGAAGTACCTTGCCAAAGGAAAGGATGTGTTCTGGGCCTTCATGGATCTGGAGAAGGCATACGACAGGATTGTCAGGGAAGCGCTGTGGAGGGTGTTGCGTTTGTATGGAGTGGGCGGACATCTGTTGAAAGCGGTGCAGAGTTTCTATG
>SDVV010035963.1:0-10999 GCA_016164225.1 Gammarus roeselii
GAGGGAGCATTGTGAAAGTGAGCACTGTGGGAGAGAGCGCTGTGGACAACGGAGGGAGCATTGTGGGGGTGAGCACTGTGGAAGTGAGCACTGTGGGAGTGAGCACTGTGGAAGGAAGCACTGTGGGAGGGAGCATTGTGGGAGGGAGCATTGTGGGAGGGAGCATTGTAGGAGTGAGCAGTGTGGGAGAGAACACTGTGGGAGGGAGCACTGTTGGAGGGAGCACTGTGGGAGAGCGCACTGTGGGAGAGAGCACTGTGGGAGGGAGCACTGTGTTAGAGAGCATTGTGTGAGTGAGCACTGTGGGAGTGAACACTGTGGACAACGGAGGGAGCACTGTGGGAGGAAGCACTGTGGGAGGGAGCACTGAGGAAGGGAGTACTGTGAGAGGGAGCACTGTGGGAGGGAGCATTGTGGGAGTGAGCACTGTGGGAGAGAGCACTGTGGACAACGGAGAGATCACTGTGGGAGGGAGCATTGTAGGAGGGAGCACTGTGGGAGGGAGTACTGTGGGAGGGAGCATTGTGGGAGTTAGCACTGTAGGAGGGAGCAATGTGGGAGGGAGCACTGTGGGAGGGAGCATTGTGGGAGGGAGCACTGTGGGAGGGAGCATTGTTGGGAGTGAGCACTGTGGGAGTGAGCACTGTGGGAGTGAGCACTGTGAAAGGGAGCACTGTGGGAGGGAGTACTGTGGGAGGGAGCACTGTGGGAGGGAGCATTGTGAAAGTGAGCACTGTGGGAGAGAGCGCTGTGGACAACGGAGGGAGCACTGTGGGGGTGAGCACTGTGGAAGTGAGCACTGTGGGAGTGAGCACGGTGGGAGTGAGCACTGTGGGAATGAGCACTGTGGGAGGGAGCACTGTGGGAGAAGTACTGTGGGAGGGAGCAAGAGATATTTTGTTTTAGTCCAGATTCCGGGAAAAACTGGCATCCAGTCCCGATATCCCGGAAATCGAAGGCCAGACATAGAGTGGCATAGTTAATTCCTCCCATCTGAATTGTATCGACGGTGGGGCAGTCAATCATTGCTTACAACCCCAAAGGTTCATACGCATGCAATTTGTAGTCATTTTTTCCCGAAAAGATCCTATACACAGTCCTATCCCTCACTCCGGGTCAAGTGCGAGCTAATGTAGACACCGGTATCTTCAGCAGGGTCCAACAGAATTTGCTGGCTTGTAGCTTTTTCTTCAAACCAGAGCTAGTCTGTCTCACAACATCTAGCCCGTCTCATAGCGGCTAGCCTGTCTCTCAACAGCTAGCCCGTCTCACAACAGCTAGCCTGTCTCATAACAAGACAGCTAAAAATGGTGCAGCGTTAAAGTGCAGCGTCAAACTCATGAGTTCATTGCCATTATCAACTCACTTCTCTCATGTGCTCGCTCTCTATCTTCCTCCCCCCTGATCTAATGGGGCAGACTGTTGTCACTGCACGCTTGTTCTGAACTCTCTAACTTCCTACACACTGATTTAATGGGGCAGACTGTTGTCACTGCACTGTTTTGAACTCTCTAACTTCCTCCCCCCTGATCTAATGGGGCAGACTGTTGTCGCTGCACTGTTTTGAACTCTCTAACTTCCTCCACACTGATCTAATGGGGCAGACTGTTGTCACTGCACGCTTGTTCTGAACTCTCTAACTTCCTACACACCGATTTAATGGGGCAGACTGTTGTCACTGCACTGTTTTGAACTCTCTAACTTCCTCCCCCCTGATCTAATGGGGCAGACTGTTGTCGCTGCACTGTTTTGAACTCTCTAACTTCCTCCACACTGATCTAATGGGGCAGACTGTTGTCACTGCACGCTTGTTCTGAACTCTCTAACTTCCTACACACCGATTTAATGGGGCAGACTGTTGTCACTGCACTGTTTTGAACTCTCTAACTTCCTCCCCCCTGATCTAATGGGGCAGACTGTTGTCGCTGCACTGTTTTGAACTCTCTAACTTCCTCCACACTGATCTAATGGGGCAGACTGTTGTCACTGCACGCTTGTTCTGAACTCTCTAACTTCCTACACACCGATTTAATGGGGCAGACTGTTGTCACTGCACTGTTTTGAACTCTCTAACTTCCTCCCCCCTGATCTAATGGGGCAGACTGTTGTCGCTGCACTGTTTTGAACTCTCTAACTTCCTCCACACTGATCTAATGGGGCAGACTGTTGTCGCTTCACTGTTTTGAACTCTCTAACTTCCTCCACACTGATCTAATGGGGCAGACTGTTGTCACTGCACTGTTTTGAACTCTCTAACTTCCTCCACACTGATTTAATGGGGCAGACTGTTGTCACTGCACTGTTTTGAACTCTCTAACTTCCTACACACTGATCTAATGGGGCAGACTGTTGTCACTGCACTGTTTTGAACTCTCTAACTTCCTACACACTGATCTAATGGGGCAGACTGTTGTCACTGCACTGTTTTGAACTCTCTAACTTCCTCCACACTGATCTAATGGGGCAGACTGTTGTCACTGCACTGTTTTGAACTCTCTAACTTCCTCCACACTGATCTAATGGGGCAGACTGTTGTCGCTTCACACTTGTTCTGAATCTCAACTTCGCTTTTTCTCGATTCCATTACTCTGCAATGCTCCTCCATTGTTGTTGATGTTTTTTCGACGACATGTAACTTCTTCTCTCAACCGCTCGCTCGTCCCCCGTCTCAGTCTCATTCGACACATAAGGAACAGCAACCCCCATTCCAAACTCGACTTGCTTCCACACCCAAGGTTCTGAACAGCATCACACCCTCTAGCTCACATAGGTTTCAAAATCTCCATCTTCAACCTCATGCAAACCCATAAAGGTACGTAGAAAAACTTTTCCAACAACTTGTCAGTTAGTCGAACTGTCATTCAAACCGTTTCGCCACTCGCTGAACATATTTTAAACCTTTTGCTCTCTGCTCCGACACCGTAGCCATAACTCCGACACCAGCCTATACACAGCCTCTCCCCATGTCTGTGATCGACGCCATCATTGTCATTTACACCTGGATTGCTTCACTTCCTTGTCTGCCCCATTTATGCATACATGGAATAACTAATGAAACCCAACACAACACATTCGCAATCTCGATTCCTTTGAAAACCATCCACTCATCTCACTCTCCCAACTCATCAGCCTGTATAGAAATTCTTAACAATTCTCAAAAAACTACCACCTATACTACATGCATTCAGCAACTGCACATTCCACGTCGCATCCCTGTCGATTTTGTTGTACTCCGGCTGTTATATCCAAATCCATGAAAGCCCAGTACACATCATTTACCTTGCTACAGGTTCATAATAAAAACGGGATTCTAGAATAATTGAAATTTGTCTATTTTTTTTTTTTTTTGTACATAGACTCACAAGGTTTTAGCACGATGCACAACATTTCTTGGCGTTAAGTTTGTTCGATCGTGTTACCCTTCTAGTGAATAGTTTCATTGATGCATATTAGCAGCTTGCATTATCAAAGATGGATTCAATCGTGCCTGACATTTAGTGGTACTGAAAACTATATGTGATCGGGACGATTGGAAGGGTTAAGCTATTAAAGCTAATAAATGAGTGATGAAGCCACTGATCAATGGCATATTGCTGGTGGTGTGTATCATTGCATACCACATGTGTGGTACATTAGAAGGTACCACATGTGTGGCTCAGCTTTGATAATACTGAAATACACTGGCTCATATGCTATGAAGAAGATGTTGAACACAATCAGAATAAAGATGGAAGGGTTGCTTCATTTTTGTTCGGATTAATATATAAACGTATGTATTAGATTGATGGAAAGGCGGGTTTAGTTGATAAATAACATATTCCTTGCATGTAAAGTTCAACACACTGTGATTTTCCTTCTCATTGTTACGGGAACTGACAGCTGCTGGAACAAATTACAAGAAATTCTAAGAATTTATTAACGTGCAGCAACAATATAAAATTCGTCTCTATGAATTTTGCTTTTTCCATCGGCAAAGGAGATGTAATCGTAATTTGTCCTCGTGTTTTGATATTTCAACATTCCTGTCAACTAAAATCTACAGTTCATCATTTTTTTTCGCGAAAAAAAGTATTTCAAATTCATGTGAAGGTTAAAACAGGTTGTCAAATTTTCTTTTGCTAATTCACACCCTAATCTGGCAATCCTAAAATATATCCGATAAACACAAAGTTTTCTGTTTAGCGATCTAGTCCAATTGCAAATTGACACGTTATTTTCAATAATATGATATATATTATTTTTTTTTAAATTGTACGTATACAAGTTATTCTTATCTTCAAAATTTAAATATTGAATTATGAGGAGAAATATTATACGTATTTGATAAGAAATCTTGGACGAAATAATCTAACCTAACCCAATATACCTTGGTAATGCACAAAATTTTGTTAAATTTCAGAGCTAATTATTTAAAGAAAACGGACCAGGCAATAGCATAATTATTGTTATTCATTCAGAAATTTCGAATAATTGATCTCCACACATTCATAACATTGCGATTTTATAACAACGACCCTTGGACTTTTCTATGTATTTGTTAACTATATTAGTCAATGCAACGTTGTGTGGAAACAAAGGTTGGCAACATCGATTACCGTGAAGACTCATTAAACCTTTTTTTTTATAGCCACAGGCAATTGTAAAAAATTGTGCAAAAATATTCCCTCAACGGGATATGACATAGGCACTAGAACAACATCTAGAAGAAGAATCGGTAAAACAATATTATGTTACATACAAGAAGACCGTTTCAAGGCCATGGAATGAATCGTTGATCTGTTTGTCAAATGTTCCATTAAAGATGCATAGGCTACTAAGAAATTGCAAAATTGCCTGACTCATATTAATGAGCATGTGGTCTTTACTTAACTCCAATTTCTGAGTGCCTATCTGCTTTTTCATTTACTGACTAAATTCCATAAGCCCGGTATTGTTAATTCGACCAATCACTGACCAGAGCAGTAACGATGAGAGGTCCTGATTTGGGTCTGTCTGCGATTTCAATTATCAACGAATTTTTCACAATTCAGGTAGTTATGCAACAACCCGATAGGCTACAGCAACCACCTTCAGATGACCTCACCCCTCCTGAGATGACCCCCTCTCCAAAGCTCCCCTCCCCTCCTATCCGCAAGGGCTTCGGTTTGCTAATTGGTTTTCTAACTTGGCAAACTTGCGACAATCGACGGCGAGAGGCCTTTGCCAAACTTAGCGGCCGCACACTTCGGTCAATAGCTAAGCGTGTGAAGGTGTGTGTGTGTGTGTGTGTGCGTGTGTGAAAGTGTGTTGTGTGAGTGTGTTTTTGTGTGATTTGTTTGTGTGTGATGTCTAAAATAATGACGTCGGAGGTGTTATCGATACGGATAACATCAAAATGGTAGCTGGGTTTATTTATTTTGGTATTCAGCGTAAGTAAAAGTGAAACAATTTTGTCATAAGAGATTCCGAAAATATTCGCTGACAGAAAAATACAAGTCCTGATCTGTAAATTATCCTTTCAAAATTATGCTTGTCAATGTGTGTTGCTGCATGTTAAGATGAAATTAGTTTCCACCAATATATATATATATATATATATATATTTAACTCACTTTCTTTCCCAATATAGCTTTCGACTTAGAGACTCGTGAGAATAGAGTAACCAAAATACTTGTAGTACGTATCATTCGTATTTATACGACAAACGTCGTATGTTGTTATCAGTTCAGCGATTTATTGGGCATCCTGTTCAAATCTGATATTTTCTAGAACCAAGCTTCCCATTGCCACGTGCAATATTAACTGATCCTAGAATGCAATTAGAACCAACGAGTGTTGAAAGACAATCATGTGTAGCTATTTTATCGAAGCTTATGTTAGTTTCATTATGACTTATTCGTACTGCCAATATAACAGAAAAGAGTGCAAAACACATTTCAAAATGTATCAAATTCATACGGTCACCGAGATAAAAAGATCATCGCCCTCACCGAGAATCGAACCCGGGACATCTAGTGACTCTCGCGTTTGTGCTTCATTATGGCCCTGTGGCTTGGGGTAAGCTCGTACAAGAGGGTGCTTTAACGTCGCTAGGGCAGGTACACCACCAGCTTCTTGTGAAGCCTATCCCATTCCTCCCTGCCCGCTCGTGACTGCTCGGCTGTGTTAACCTACGCACGCACAGTGACTGAACCGTTGTCCCGATTTGTCAGTTTATTCGCCTACCAAGGCGATGTGCAGCGGCCCTATACTACTCGTAGCTTTGCAATCTGGGGGCCTGCACCCATTTGAGGACTTCGTTAAAAAAAAAAATCGTGGATCATTTACTTCGACCTGCTAGAGGAGCGGTTCATCGGCTTCGACCTGCTTCAGGATTCCAGCAGTCAAACAGTGAGGTACACGTTCATTGCAGCCGCTGTTTTGGGCCATAATGATGGTACACACATTCAAGTTTCCCCATCACTGATATTCTTTACTTTTTTATTTACTTTTAGCTGTCCAGTTCAGTATATTACACGTCGTTTAGTTTGTTACATTTCCCTGTGCCAAGTGCCAAGTATATTTTTACCGCAAGTCACTTCTTTCCTCATTCAATTATACAGTGTGGTGGTTGTTCACTTCTTTAGGCTCTTACGACTATTTCAAGGTGTATTTGTCTCATGTTTTGTTATAGTTGATTTTTTTTTAACCTTCTTCTATTTGCTAACTAGCTACATTTGTGTGTTTTTTATTACCTCTATGTGTTCATTATTTTATTTATTTCCTTTTATTCGCGAGACAAGTTATAAAGGTAGTTTTTCAGTTTGCTTATATTTTCACAATATATCCAGATCATGTCTTTGTAGATTTTTCATGCGCTTATTAGGATTTAGCGTATGCCCTCATGATTATTTTGTATAATTTGTATATGTCATATTTTGATTTACTCTATCAGCTGTTACCCATATTCCGGCAAACCAAGTCTGTCTTTTTTCCGGTTATTTCTAGGTTATTTTTGGAGGCTATCGGAGCCAATTCATGTCTTTGTAGATTACTTCTATGCGTTAAATAGCATGCATTCTTATGTACACATAATTATTTGCTGGCGTAATTTGTATATGTCATATTTTAATTTTCTCTTTCGGCTACCACCCATATTCAGTCAGAACCAAGGTTGTCCTTTTTTACGGTTACTTCTAGGTTACTTTTGGAGGCCATCTGCATAGTAATTTTTTGCAGTCTTAGCATGTAGCTCTCATAAAATTTCATAGCCCATCATAGAATTGTCAGGTAGTATTTTTTTTTCGAAAGAATTTGAATTACAGTCTTTACATTGCTGACCGCAGTTGATTATTTTTAAGGAAATCGATATGTTTGTACCTTTCTCAGTATAGCGTTTTTATTGGAATAGGTTGTTTTTGCTTGGGCCTTATAAGTTCGACAGTCTCTCGTAGATGTTAAATTTCACTGTTAAATCACGCCGCCTTCTCGGCGATGACCGACAATTTGGGTCGCTGCTGCTGTTGCACTGTAAGCACGTGTAATTCTAACAGTCGCGGCTGTTATAGAGGTAGAGCCTCTGACGGCGTTCGTTTCTGGTCCTCGAGCTGTGCAAGCCGACCTGGCCTTGCATGCCATAACCAGCCAGACCAGCTAAACGCAGCTGAACCGGAGAGTCACGAGGTCGCTAGTGGGGGAACTGAAGTATCTCCTGTGTGCTTTCGGCGGGTTGCAAACGTCATCACGCCACCAGGCGCTGTCGGTGCGGACTCTCTTGCCTCAGTTGAGAACACTGGAGGGAGCGCTGAAAGAGACGTCGTCCCATCCGACAGTGCTACAGATTTGCCTCCCGTCTCGAACCAATCAGGTTCGCGGGTTCTGTCTACCGGTTTGGAGACCGCGACAGAGGCAGCGGCCTCCTTCGCACCGTAACGGGCGGTTCAAACCGCCCTTTCCTTCATTGGCACTCCTAATACTGCTATACCAACAGCCTCCACCTCAGCTCAATCGGGTTCTCTTATTGTGCCAGCTAGCGAAATAGATCCAGATAATTACAGAAACTATTGTCATGAATGCAGGAGCACTAATACCAGCAACAAAAACTTAATATCGTGTTCCAACTGCCGCAAATATTATAATTGATCATGTGCAAAAATGAACATTCGAGAACGAACTCCCCTCGCATGGGCCCGGCTCATAACATTCAGCTTTTGGGGTCTGCGGTGTCCCAACACAAACTTTTCCGACGCTAAGAATGCCCTCGCTAACTTCACGTGTAAGTCTCCAAGTGCGGAAATACATAGACAGAAGGGACTTACTAGTATTACCCTCTTGGGAACTGGTCGATCATACTACCGCTACTACTGTCAGACAAAACTCAGACGATAGATTAAAGGCAACAGTCAATGTGACGTTTGCCGATTTCGACCTTCGGAGGGCCTTTTGGGTAGCTTCTTCAAGCGAGTCACTAGCCGCATTCTGCCCAGAAACTTAGCAAGATTTGCGCGATAAACATCCTGACATCCCGGCGGATATCTCACTTCCAGCACCTCCCGACGATGATCTTGCATCTCCGGTTATCGCTACCATCGACGAGGTCATCAAGGCAATGAAGACTTTTCCACGTGGTTCCGGTGCCGGTCCGGATGGCCTCAGGCTCGGTCTTGTTGAATCACTCCTGAAGAAAAATGCTGGCGGTGCCGGAGTCCGTTTTGCCTCAACTCTCACAGAATTTGTCAACATGACACTTCAGGGGGAAATCCCTCTTTTTGCCAGAAAGGTCATTTACGGTGCCTCACTTTGAACCCATTTAAAGAAACACGGCGGTATCCGACCCATTGCCGTAGGCAATACTCTCCGGCGATTAGCCACAAAGATTGGTTGCGCCTCGTTAGCTAATCACTTGGGCAGTCAATTGCGTCCGGTACAACTAGGGTTTGCCAAAAAGGAGGCTGCAAAGCGGCTGTGCATGTCACGCGCAGTTACATCGCCAACGCTCACCAGATCGCGTCGTTCTTAAATTGTAGTTGAAGAACGCGTTCAATTGTATCCGGCGAGATGTCTTCTTGCAAGCTGCCCGTGAGCGCACTACCAGTATATACCGACTCCTTTGGCAAGCATATTCGGAGCATTCTTTGTCCTTTTTGACGATGAAACAATTCACTCTGCAACTGGTATCCAACAGGAGGACCCCAAGGGCCCCGTTCTCTTTTCCTTTAGTGTCGACCAAATTGCGCGAAGTGCAGTTTAGAATTGAACATTTGGTAGTTGGAGGACGCCACGGTGGGGGGGGGGCGAGTATCGTTTTGAAGGACTTCCGTGACCTTCGAGTAATGTTAAACCAAATTGGCTTGGATGTTAAAGGGCAAAAATGCGAGTTGATCCTCGTTAACAGTTCGGACATGACGTCCAGGGAGATCACAGAGACTATTTTCCGCGAGGTCATCCCCGACATCAAAATTGGGTCTGCTGAACGTAGCACTGTTCTCGGCGCACCCATCTCTGTCCAAGCTATTCCAGAAGCGCTTGCAGGCAAAATTGATGACCTTAAATTGATGACCTCTCGAATGAGCGTAATTGAGCCACACCAAGCTCTCATCCCACTGAAAATCTGCTTCGCCATTCCCAAACTCCAGTATCTGTTGCGCGTTGCTCCCACATGACTGCACGCTGATTACCTTGCTAGTTTCGACAAATCCGTCGGAGAAGCTTTCTCAGCAATTACTAACATTCATTTTTTTAGATTTTTCGTGGAAGCAAGCTACTCTCCCAGTCAGTTCTGTGGGCTTAGGCATTCGCAAGGCGCAGGATATCGCCCTGCCCAGCTTTATCTCATCTCTGCACTCTGTCGGTGCCTTGGTCGAAGCCCTTCTGTCAAACGCTAACGTTTTGGCGCAGACTAACGAGCTTCCGGAAGCAGTGCTGGCATCGAAACTGGGCATAGTGATGAAGCGACCGCACCAGAGGGGGACTGCTGCACTATCCGGAAGTCATGGGACAGGGAAGGGGTAGGGGTAACTTTGGACGGTTTGTTACATGAAGCACAAGACCCCAAAACTGAGGCTTGTCTCCTGGCTGCTTCTTGTCACGATAGCCGTTCTTGTCTGGAAGTAATTCTTGCCGCCCCTGGGTACTTTATTGGGCCCTGACTCTCTTAAAATTGCTCTTGCGCTCAGAGTGGGTGTGCCAGTGTGTTATCCGCATGGATAACACATCGGTGCATGGATGAGTCCGGCACGTACACGCTCTCGTGTCTTTTTTTAGCGGAGGTCGTCATCATAGACATTTAGCTCTGAATGACATAATTGAACGAGCACTACGCAAAGTCGGCCTTGGTACGATCCGCAAGCCCGACATCGATCGAAATGATGGTAAGCGACCTGATGGCGTTACAGTCTTCCCCTTCTTTAGAGGGAAAAACCTTTGTTGGGATTGCACCTGCGTGGACACCTTCGCGACGAGTCACTTGCCTGGCACTTCTTCAGAGGCTGGCAGGGCTGCCAACGCGACAGAGAACAAAAAAAAAATAAGTATCAATCTCTTCGTGACCGCTACATTTTTGAGCCCTTGGCTGTCGAGACGACCGGTGTTATCGACAAAACCAGCAGCCTCCTGATCCACGACATCGGCCGACGGTTATCTGCCGCCTCTGGGGACCCTCGCGAAACGTTCTGGCTGAAGCAGAGGCTAGGATTGGCGGTTCAACGTTGCAACACTTTGAGTGTACAATTACCTTGTAAGCCTATCAATTCGTGGAGTTATAGATAGGATCTTTGTTAAGGTAGACAGGGTAGGCCGTTACTCCAGCAGGGCTGGAGGCGGTAGTAGTATGGTTGGATGCCAGAACATCTGGCGAGTGTTAAGACCAGGGGTCTCCCTACTCTTTGGGGGTGTTAGGAAGTAAATGGTGTAGGCACCTACCCTGGGCCTTCGTGCCCCATTGAAAAAAAAGGTCTTGTGACTTGGTGTAGTGGGTAAGCACCCAGGCAGTCACTAGACTGTCCCGGGTTCGAATTACGGTGATGGCGGGGATCTTTATATA
>SDVV010035964.1:0-10999 GCA_016164225.1 Gammarus roeselii
GTCCTGAGTCGGTCACAGCGTGCACGTCTTAGTACACGGTGTGCTCAGTTGTGCAGTGTCCTGAGTCGGTCACAGCGTGCACGTCTTAGTACACGGTGTGCTCAGTTGTGCTGTGTCCTGAGTCGATCACAGCGTGCACGTCTTAGTACACGGTGTGCTCAGTTGTGCAGTGTCCTGAGTCGGTCACAGCGTGCACGTCTTAGTACACGGTGTGCTCAGTTGTGCAGCGTCCTGAGTCGGTCACAGCGTGCACGTCTTAGTACACGGTGTGCTTAGTTGTGCGCGCAGTGTGCTCCGTTTTTCACAGTGCGCCGAGTCTTGAGCTGCGTCCTCCGTGATGCAGTGTTCTTCTTTATGCTCCGTGTGCTCGGTTCTTTCTGCCTCATCGCCTGCTCAGTGAGGCTCACCACTTTACACCAATAATGTCCTGATGACCGCCATTTAACTGCTTTCGTTAGCATAATAATTGGCAGAGCATCCGCTGGCATCACGGATTAATTTGATGCTGCCTTTTAGCTCCGCATTCCTGCCGAAATGCTTTCAACGCTTTATCGTCCATCGATGAGTTTTATGACGTGGCCTGGCCCAGTGAAATTACGCATTTTCCGCTGTTGGATTTCATGAAATTTGTCCGTTGATGACACGTAATTAATCACGTTATCGTTCGTGTTTTTAATTAAAATTTCCATTCAGCTCAATAAAGATAGAAGTATTAAGAGAAAGGTATGAACAAATGTAATCGATTTCGTAAGCATATAAGGTTGAAAAGAACCGATACTCCTTCATTTGATGCGATACCGATACTCCGAAAGCTGAAACGTTGCCGATGCCTTTGGTATATTTTTAAATAAAAATTGTAACATTACCCTGCTTGTCTGAGTTTCAGCCACTTCGATTTATTATCATTTTTGTTCCACTATACAATAGGTTTCATAAATTTTTCGAATTATTGATAATATCTCATGTAGGTTATGCAAGTTTCATTCACGTACGAAGTTGATCAAAAAATGGCAGCACTTTCAACAATTTCTGGCTTCACATTATGTTCCTCATGTTAACATTAATGTCTTCTCCGAATAAATGTCTCTTTTCGAGGATTTAATACGCACAACAAGTCCTTGATTGCCACACTGTAATGTGATTGATTTTGCTTCTTCTGCGAAGACTCAACATTATTCGTGGTCGACGTTCAAGTAATGAACAGTGAATCGGCATCACAGCTTTTACGCAGTTAGAATATATAAATATTATTCCTAGAGAACAGCAGTTTTTATTTTTTATTTTTCATCTATTACTTATTGTTGTCTATTAGTAATAGGCTTGTAATTTTGTAAAGAGCATTGTAGCAAGAAACGCAATCCAGTTGGCAGAGACCAATTCATCGGAAATACCTTCTCCTTTATGGTGGCTCCCATTAAGATCCTTCCTATGCCGCTATCTCTTGCTTCGCTGCAACCAAACCTCAGTGACCCTCATCAGTTGCCTGTACTCCTCTGCCCCTAGCCGTCTGTTGCTCTTCTGCTCATCTCCATAAGCCGAGTGTGAGCCCTAGCGCTGGTCTTTTATCAGCTGGTGTTACGAGCCTAAGCCTGAAGGCAGGTCGGGGCACTCGCCTCATGATCAATTGCTACTAAAATAACTTAATAGTAAAGGAAACAGCTGGCACCACCCCACCTGCAGGCCCGGTCATAACGGCTTCATGAGTTGCTGGGACCGGAATTAAGCTAAGGTTTGTCAAAATCATCAGGGGCGCTTTCTGCTCGTAGCGTGGTTACTAGCCTGTGCAACATATTACATGCTGATGCGTGTGTCGAACACCGAAACGCTTTACTTCCGCCAACTACGTTCATCCAAAAATTTACCTTGCCAACGCTTCGGATATATTTGATGGGTATTTAAAATATATTCTGAGTTTCGAAGCGACCAAAAGTGTAGATATTTAAGTTGAAGTGCGATGTTAAATATTATTAACTATTTATTCGAAGCTTTATGAGGTATACATATATTAAGAATACCTTCTAGGTATAAAACGTCATTGGCACTAAGCTGATAATGTTTAGCTAGGACTCCCCCGACATTTCTTCTGCAAACGTCATGTATCACTATGTCCCTCGATTTATTCATGACGTGCCACTAACTATGTTTCCCAACGATTTTATTCCAGTGGAATGATGAGTTTCATTTTTACTAACAGTTTTTCGACTCATACTTCAAAATAAAGGTGTCTGTTTATCCGTTCTACCGCTGTAACAAAAATTGCTGAGACTTCTAAAATTAAAGAAGTAATCATGGCCAGCAATACATTATTCGAAAGCGCTGGAGACGCACCACAAACACAGGCAACGACTTTTCTGAAACTTGAAATTACAAAAAAGTTCCAGGATTTTCAAAAAAGAAATGAGGAGGTGAATCACTAAGACCTTATGAGGTAATCGTGACAAGCAATAATACAGCATTCGAAAGTTGTGTTTGGATTTCAAATTTAAATCTAATTATCATTAATGAAGACTTAACAAACGTGCAGTTTTGTACACGAAACGTACGAGGCGGGGAGGCGTGATTGTTTCCCTCTGGTGGACGATGTCATGCTTATCTTGGATTGAGGATACGCTTACACCAAAAGTAAAAAGCGTTTTCGTGTGCATTAATGCTTCGAAAAAATTCATCATAACCTAAACTTGAGCTTAGTTGCTTTCCCAAAGTCCGTTTTAGCGACTCTTAATTAAAAACATTTGTTTCTCTCCTCAGGTGAGTTCGAGGTCCTTAGCAGCCCCGTTACTCCGAGGCGTAAGTAAGCGCAGAGAGATGTTCAGAAGCTGCGCCTGCATTAAGTGAGTCGGTGCTAAGTTCGGAAGCCGCGTCTGCATTCAGTGAGTCAGTGCTAAGTTCGGAAGCTGCGTCTGCATTAGGTGAGTCGGTGCTAAGTTCGGAAGCTGCGTCTGCATTAAGTGAGTCGGCGCTAAGTTCGGAAGCGGCGTCTGCATCAAGTGAGCCGGTGCTAAGTTCAGAAGCTGCGTCTGCATTAAGTGAGTCGGTGCTAAGTTCGGAAGCTGCGTCTGCATTCAGTGAGTCAGTGCTGAGTTCGGAAGCTGCGTCTGCTGCATTAAGTGAGTCGGTGCTGAGTTCGGAAGCTGCGTCTGCATTAAGTGAGTCGGTGCTGAGTCCGGAAGCTGCGTCTTCATTAAGTGAGTCGGTGCTAAGTTTGGAAGCTGCGTCTGCATTAAGTGAGTCTGCGCTGAGTTCGGAAGCTGCGTCTGCATTAAGTGAGTCGGCGCTGAGTTCGGAAGCTGCGTCTGCATTAAGTGAGTCGTTGCTAAGTGTAGTCTCGGTGTTTTCAATCCTGTCAATGCCTTGGATGCTCAAGTACGCAGCATGCACACCTCCAGCACTGTGTGGTGCCAATGATCGCTTAACAATAATGTGGAGGACGTTGACCTAGGCAAACATCGGAGTAATAGTAGGCCAACTATATTCTGTCGAATTTTTCATAATGTGAGCTGCTTCCATTTCATCTATTATGTAGCTTGCGAAGGCTGAGTGATAAATAAATCGTTCTATATTTTAACAATTTATCATGTGCACTTATGATATTTGCATTGATCAGTTGGTATTATCCAGTCTCGCAATGAATGTTGCTGAGCAGATGTCGTCTAGTGGAAGGCTTTGGAGTGCGGTCAGCCTCTCTGGAATGTTGTTCCTGCTGCTTCAAATCCTTCTGAGTGACACTCGGTCTACACCGCCCAGTGTTGACGAGATTTAGACTCTCTCCAAGCTCCCACTGATCCAGTGGTGAGACGATACTAACATCGAGATCATACCCCGCGATAGGACGCCGCACACACTCCTCGAATGAACATGGGTAGAAATCCTTAAGAAGATCCAGTCATATGCAAATACACGTTCTGGGTCAGTCTCTCGATTGTCCCAGCTATTTCATGGTGGACATTTTTGACGTAAGTAACCGGGGGACAAAACAGTCGGAGGCAATTTACAGAGACCGTTGGCTTTGTCAATAATAGAGTTTGCCACACTTTATGGTCTAAATTATATAATAGAACCATTCGCAAAGCTCCACGTCTGCTTTTTCGAAATTTGTTTTCACTTCTCCAAAGTCAAGCTGTGAAGTTGGCCAGCTTGCTAGTCCCGTTTTTCATGCTTTGTACCGGAAACTTATCAAAGGGTCAGGGATTCACCAATAAAGAGTTGCTTTCGACGTTTGATGCCCGAATTTGGTGAGCAACACACGAACCCTTTATTCCAAAGCCAGCTCTGAACTCAGCTGTTTGTTGGTCCCTCTTTTGGTACGGCGTACAAGACGGCCATATTTCAGGGCCTGCTCTTCACGCCGCGTTACACCAGAGCTGCGTTTCCCAATGCTTGAACTTCGTACGTGATGTTTGGATCTCACACTTCATGGCCTAAATTGAAGGTGAGGCCATGCGCTGAGCTCCTCGTCAGCTTAAAAAATATATATATATAATTGAATTCTTTTATCTGAATGTTGTGACTTCGTTACTAATACACGCACTCCGCTATGTAGGGTGATGTGTAGTAAGAGTGTGTGAGCTGAAGAACAAATCGCTGAACTAGGGGTGTGCATTTCTATTGTGAAGGCGATACTTCAAAATGCCAAGAAGTTTTCACGCTGAGAAATTTTGCTCGGCGAAGGGCTCGACCACCCCGTAAGGGTAAGCCTGCTGTCCCGTATCGTTATTAGACAACACATGTGAGGACAAGGGCTCGACCACCCCGTAAGGGTAAGCCTGCTGTCCCGTATCGTTATTAGACAACACATGTGAGGACAAGGGCTCGACCACCCCGTAAGGGTAAGCCTGCTGTCCCGTATCGTTATTAGACAACACATGTGAGGACAAGGGCTCGACCACCCCGTAAGGGTAAGCCTGCTGTCCCGTATCGTTATTAGACAACACATGTGAGGACAAGGGCTCGACCACCCCGTAAGGGTAAGCCTGCTGTCCCGTATCGTTATTAGACAACACATGTGAGGACAAGGGCTCGACCACCCCGTAAGGGTAAGCCTGCTGTCCCGTATCGTTATTAGACAACACATGTGAGGACAAGGGCTCGACCACCCCGTAAGGGTAAGCCTGCTGTCCCGTATCGTTATTAGACAACACATGTGAGGACAAGTACTCGACCACCCCGTAAGGGTAAGCCTGCTGTCCCGTATCGTTATTAGATAACACATGTAAGGACAAAGGCTTGACCACCCCAAACCTGCCCTTGCATATCGTTATTAGACAACACATGTGAGGGCAAGGGTGAGCCTGCAACTTATTTCGTTATTAGATAACACATATCTACTTGTGAGGACAGGTCTCGCGGCAGTTTCTGTGCTGCACATCGTCGTGACTTCTTCGAAGTCCTAAGGTTGTTCAGACAAATCAAACTAGTCAGCCTTCAGGTTAGTAAACTGCAGTCTAACCAGATCAAGTGTCGGAGAGGTTAGTACTTCAATAAATCAATAATGGAAACCCGCATTTTTAATTTAAAAACAATCTCAAACTGAACGAGGAGCCCAGCCGTGCGACTAACAAAGGAACGTGTTCCAACGTGCCCGAATAGTATTCCTACAACCGACGAATTAAACATGATAATAGTTTTGCGATAAAAAGTGTGACGGGGAAATACAAACTATGAACACTTAGATTCATTTATAAGTTTACTTATTTGAATTCAATTACGTTCATGCGTATCTAAGTATACCATGGTATAGAGCGAGGATCTCTAGCGGCGTAGCTTGACTCGAAGTAGGCACACCGCAGCGTCCTCGTTGGTTTGTTCCTGAATATCGTTCAATTATGATTCATACATACTTTTTATTCATTTGTGTACATTTATAGGCAGCATTATTTATTAACGTTTTTCACGTTATCGGAATCCCATCATTTTTTTTTTTTCGTTCATCTCATTTCATTTTTCAATGCAGTTTTGTTCCTGTTCTGCCTGTCATGAACACACCTGCTTGAGACAGCCAGCGAGCGAGCCGCACGTGGTGGCTGCCTCCTCCAGTCAGCCACTACGCAGCCGCCCGTAGAGCTTATACTTGTCGGACCGCAGGATGGTATGCTACACTATCGAGCTGATGGGCACCAACGAATTTACTTTAATAGGTAACTCTAACACGAATCGGAACATCTTTAATTGTTTGAATTTGTGTTCAAAAGTTGTCGAGGAGACTTCATTCTCGTGATGAGACTTCTAGTATTATTTTAAACTAAAGTCAAAGACCGATATGGCAACCCTCCAACCTTGCTCGGGTTGCGTCAGTTGTCATGTCGTCACGGATATTCGTTTTATAATGTTTAATAATCGTCGTATCACGAAAAATAACACACACGGGGTCTCTTTGAATCCTCTGAACGATAATTCAAGCAATTGAAGAGATTCTGACTCAGTTCTTAGGCATCAACGGAAGCAAATGTATTCGGCACCTGACTGCTTGACAGGTATTGATGCCATCTTGTGGTCTCACATGAATAAGCTCTCGATGTAGAGTGACTCTTCCAATATACGCGGTTCTCATCAGAGAGAACCGGTGAGCCAAAGGCAGGGGCAGGCTTCTTGTGGTGGCTCTTTTAATTAACACGGATATACTACATGAGGAAGAGAGTCAGCGAGGCGTATGCATTTGCAGGCTCCTCTGTAGTGGCTCTCACAATAAACGCGAGAGCGTCCGTTGGAAAAGCTAACGATACGCCTCCTGTGCAGGCCCTTCTGCAATGGTTTTCTCAATGAACACGGAAGCTCCAGTCAGGAGAGAGCCAGCGAGCTGCGTACGGCAGACCTTTCTGTTTAGTGGCTCTCAAGTCTCTATTAATACAGAAGTTCCCGCAAGAAGAAAGCCGGCGAGTCGCGTCCTGTGCTGGCTCCTCTGCAGTGGCATTCTCAATAAACACTCAGGATCCCGGCACAAAAAGCCAGCGAGTCGCGTCCTGTGCTGGCTCCTCTGCAGTGGCATTCTCAATAAACACTCAGGATCCCGGCACAAAAAGCCAGCGAGTCGCGTCCTGTGCTGGCTCCTCTGCAGTGGCATTCTCAATAAACACTCAGGATCCCGGCACAAAAAGCCAGCGAGTCGCGTCCTGTGCTGGCTCCTCTGCAGTGGCATTCTCAATAAACACTCAGGATCCCGGCACAAAAAGCCAGCGAGTCGCGTCCTGTGCTGGCTCCTCTGCAGTGGCATTCTCAATAAACACTCAGGATCCCGGCACAAAAAGCCAGCGAGTCGCGTCCTGTGCTGGCTCCTCTGCAGTGGCATTCTCAATAAACACTCAGGATCCCGGCACAAAAAGCCAGCGAGTCGCGTCCTGTGCTGGATCCTCTGCAGTGGCATTCTCAATAAACACTCAGGATCCCGTGACGAAAAGCCAGCGAGTCCCATTGAGTAGCTGGCTCCTGTGAAGTAGCTTCCTTCATCCCCGCTGGTTGCCACCCATGCAGGCCTCTAGACTTGATAAGCAGGGCATTGGTATTCCGAGAGGTTGTATTGTTCTTAGATGATGACGGAGCTCGCTGTGAAAATACTCGAGTGCAGCGACGACCGCTGTACGTTGGTGAGCAAGCAGAGCGCAATTGGCTAGTGCCCACAGGCGCTGGGTGTTCTGGAAACTCTGGTCGACTCCCACTTCACGCGGTGAGGAAAAGAAGAGCGTTTGGCGAGTGTCCACTTGCGGTTTGGTGTTCTGGAAACTTTTGTCGACTCGCGGCGGAGTAAGAGGCGTTTGGCGACTGCCCACATGCGGTTGGATGTTCTGGAAACTCTTGTAGAGTCCCACTTCACGCGGTAGGGAAAATGAGAGCGTTTAGCGAGTGTTCACATGCGGTTTGGTGCTCTGGAAACTCTTGTAGACTCCCACTTCACGCGGTAGGGAGAAGAAGAGCATTTGACGAGTGTCCACTTGCGGTTGGATGTTCTGGAAACTCTTGCCGACTCCCACTTCACGCGGCGGGGAAAAGAGCGTTGGTCTAGTCGCACAGGCGGCTGAGTGTCCTGTGAACTCCAGTGACTATTTTACGCTGAAAGGAAAAATGGAAGTGTTGGGCGAGTACTTATTGTTTGACGGATACTCTGGGAACTTTTGTCGACGACCATTTCACGCAGTGCGGAGATGGAGCGCGTTTGGACGGTGCCCACTGGCGGTTGGATGTTCTGGAAACTGTTGTTAACAACCACTTCACGCCGGTGTGGGAATGAGTGTTTGGCGAGTCCCTGTAGATGGCTGGGTGTTATGGATGCCCTTGTCAATGATCACTTTACGTCGGTGACGAAATGAAGCGCGTTTAACGAATGTTCTCCTACGGTTTGAGGTTTTGGAAATATTGTTGACGATGACGGCCTCTTTCCGCTGGTGAAGGGAAGGGAAGGGAAGTGTTGGCTGGTTGTGTACCCATGAACGGTTGGATGTTCTAGAAATATTGCTGACGATGATGACTTCTATACGCTGGTGAAGGGATGGGAAGTGTTGGCTGGTTGTGTACCCATTAATGGTTGGATGTTCTAGAAACATTGTTGACGATGATGACTTCTGCTGGTAAAGGGAAGGGAAGTGTTAGGCGAGATGGGTACCCATTAACGGTTGGATGTTCTAGAAACTTCTCTAGAGCTAGTTTGTGCCAGCAATGAGAAGCTGTTCTGTGAGAAGCCGGTCGAATGTTCCGGAAATTCATATCAACATTAATTTATGACTGAATAATAAACCATATAATTTTTCTGGTGACTTAATTAATTTGTAATATAAGTTGAATTGTTATTCAAATATCTATCGAAAGTATATATGAATTTCAATTAAAGTCTGTCGGTTTACGAGTTCAAATCTTGATCATTCCGTTACGAAACTAAAGCGGATATATTCATTAAATTTCAAACCTCTCGGTATGATGTCTGCTGAGGTTTATCACACCAGTTGGGCAACTCCATGACCTAATCTTCCTCGGTCTGTTGACTGTGAGATTTTTATGAGCATTCCTCATCACCAGAGAGAGGTACAGCTCCTATTCAGTTGTGACAAGGTAGTCTCTGTGTTGAACCTTGCTTTCAGAGTAGTGAAATAAAATTCGTTGAAATCTGAAAAAAATGACGCGACCTTTCCCTTTTGCAATTTTACTCAACATGAATTTTTGTATCCGTATTAAGTCAGGACAATCGTTCAGAAAGTTTATAAAAATGAAATTTCCGCATAGCTTTAATAAATACCGCAAAATGATTATTTAAAGTTTGATTAATTTTGAATTGTTATTGTATTTTCTTTCGATACTGCACGTGTTGTGTCACTGAAATAATATCATTTAACCCCTCGAACATTTTGTTTCCTCTGACCGACTATTCGTCTGCCCCGCCGCGCATACAGTTCCTCCGCTTACCAGCCATGCGGGCTCGGATCCAAAGACACCAAGAATTCCCTTTGTCTTTATGAAATGCAAATGGTTTGAATTACGAGCAGATGACGGCGCCATCTGTAGGAAAAACGGCCGAGCTTCTCTGCTCTGGATGGAGAGGCCTGCAGATCATTGCGAGAAGATGGAGGCGACATCTGAAGGGAGAACCGGCGAGCGTCTCTACTCGGGATGGAGAGACCTGCAGAGTATTGTCGGCAGATGACTGCGTCACCTGCAAGAAAAAAAACAGCTGCCTACTATGAATGGGAGAGGTTTGCAGAGTGTTGTCGGCCGATGATGACGATGGCACCATCTGCAGAAGAAAAAATTCTAATATGGATGAGGAGGCTGATAGCGCTTTGTCGGCTGACGAAGACTCCATCTGAAGGAAAGGCAATACATCTTCTCTACTCCGGACGGAAAGGCGCACAGAGGAGCACATAACCAAATTTGTGCGTAAAATTCCTTAGCACTGCACATTTCCATAAGCAATATATTTATTGTAATGAACTCGTGTATCGTTTAGACCAGATCGAGTGCGAACCGCAAGAATTCGTGGGGGTACCTTTGCTTGGATGTGTTGAAAATGAAAATTTACAAAGGCGAACATCATTTGATTTTGTCGACTGCATGCGTTAATAAAGTGGCTGGTATAACACACATCATCATTGAAGTACGCCTTCTACTCATCACCCTCGTACATATGCTATTCAACTATCTCCTCTTTCCCCCCTTTGTCTCCCCAGCTCCACATTCTTGGCGTACTGTGCCCCGTTGCTCCCTCGAACGCTTCAATTTGTATGGAAATTGTACTCAGATTGATATTTGCCCATACATTACTGAGTGAACAAAGCAGCGACTCGTGGTGACGAGGCGTCACGCGCCGTCATCTTTATTATCATTGCCAGAACATAGTTCATTTTGCACCATGACTGCCATCTAAGCAGATGAGCTAAATGCGACAGTGTCTGAGTATATTGGTTTCAGGGCCTCACCCGCACAAACGTGTTTGCTTCAAGGCCTCACCCGCACAAACGTGTGTGCTTCACAGCCTCACCCGCAGAAACGTGTTTGCTTCAAAGCCTCACCTGCACAAACGTGTTTGCTGCAAGGCCTCACCCACACAAACGTGTGTGCTTCAAGGCCTCACCCGCACAAACGTGTGTGCTTCGAGGCCTCACCCGCACAAACGTGTTTGACAATTAATGCTGCCTCACCCGCACAAACGTGTTTGACAATTAATGCTGCCTCACCTGCACAAACGTGTTTGACAATTAATGCTGCCTCACCTGCACAAACGTGTTTGACAATTAATGCTGCCTCACCCGCAAAAACGTGTTTGACAATTAATGCTGCCTCACCTGCACAAACGTGTGTGCTTCGAGGCCTCACCCGCACAAACGTGTTTGACAATTAATGCTGCCTCACCCGCGCAAATGTGTTTGACAATTAATGCTGCCTCACCCGCACAAACGTGTTTGACAATTAATGCTGCCTCACCTGCACAAACGTGTTTGACAATTAATGCTGCCTCACCTGCACAAACGTGTGTGCTTCGAGGCCTCACCCGCACAAACGTGTTTGACAATTAATGCTGCCT
>SDVV010035965.1:0-10999 GCA_016164225.1 Gammarus roeselii
TGTCAAACAGCGAAAATGACGTTTTTTCGCGTTTTTGGCAGTTTTTTGGCGGGGATTTCCAATTTAAAGGTACAAGGAATGGAGCTAGAGCTCCATATCTCAACTCTAATATAGCCCAGGTTCTTTTCTATCCATCCCGCTTGATTTGGAAGCTCTATCTGGAAAACTCTATGTTTTACAATGTTTGGCGCAAAAGCAAAAGCCACAGTAAGTTTTGCTATTCATACTAAACTATATTGAATAAACTTAACTAAAGCACGTACTAGAAATTGAACCTTCGGGGGATGAATCCTCATCAGCGCAACTAACTAGAAATAAATTACACAAAATAATGACACTACAGCAAATTTCAAAATGCGTTGCTAATTATACAATGAACTGATGTTTATAACACAAGGTGACAAGTCTAGGCCTAAGTGTTCACTTCTGTTTGACACCTAGGAACAAACTTTTGAAATCATATTTTTATATTAAGATAACATTACCTTACCTAGAATGCCTTGTATTCCTGTTAATGCAATTAATTTGCTGCATAATGGAAAAAATACATTTTTTACTTGTTTTATTATATTATTAAAAAGATTGTTTTTTCGTAATATTAGCTCAATTATCAATACTTTAGGGTCATAATCAAGGTTGCAATTTTTTTACGTAAAAAAAATACGATTTTTTTTTATTTTGATATTTTTTGGGATTTTATTCTTTACAATATTCTCATAGCAATTATAAGTAAAGTAGTCAGATTAAAATGACTATTATCTATAGTAAGAAACCTGAAAATAAACCATCATTGATTCAGGTAAGTTTGCACGGCCTTGCGCGCAAAAAATATTAGTCTTGTCAAGATGAAGTTGGTGCATATTTCAATTGTGGCGAGAGTAAAGAGTTAGCGCGTAACTTCGTAAAATGTATTGCTATTTTTGTGCGTAATGGGGTGGAGAGAAAACCTCACTTGTGCATGTGTTAGCGGTTTAGACAGCTTTGTATAGTCCGGTGTGTTTTCCGAAAGCAATAAGCTTTTTCAGGTAGGTTGGGTCCGTGAGTAGGCTTTGTAGGTTGCACGGGTTTAGGAACGCTCGTCGAGCTGCCGCGAGTGCGTTGCAATCCATCAGTAAGTGTTTCACGCTGACAGCCACTTGGTGGCAACAGGGGCAAGGTGGCGCGTTTGGTACTATGTCGACTTCTATTATGTGGTTGTGAGTTATCCACGTGAGTGCCGTGCACAAGCAATTGATGAACACTTGGTCTTTTCTGATTGGTGAACTTTGTTTCCCATTCTCCGACTGAGGGTTTGAATGAAAGCATTTTTTGCCCACTCCGTTGCCACATTTCATTCCCTCGGGATGTAATATGGAAGTTGATGATGAGGAATCTGTCCCGGTAATGTATTGCGAAAATTTGATCTTGGTGAGTAGATGCCAGTTTAGCAAGCGAGTCCGCAAGTTCGTTTCCTCTTATTCCCGAGTTCCCGGGGATCCAGCAGAATTCAACTGCTTGACCCTTCTCGGGCATCAAAAAGAGATCGTGCTGCATTTTACGTAGAACGGGATGTTCGTAGTGCAGTGTTTTAGGCTGGGTGAGGTCACTCAGACTGTCTGAGAATACGACGTATTTGGGGAAGCGATCTGTCTTTGCAATAGATATGGCTAGTTCGAGTGCGTGGAGCATTCAGAGAATACGGAGGCCTCTTGTGGGAGGGTGGCCGAGAGTGGGATGTCCCCTCACAGAGCGGTGGCTGCCACTCTATCCGCGGTTTTGGAGCCGTCAGTGTATATGTGGCGGTGCTCTAAATATTCTTCCTCAAGTTTAATTTTAGGAATTCCTGCCTGTATGCGTTGGTTGAAGTAGTTGCTTTAGGGTACATTTGCAGGTCTAGGTTGACCGGTAGAGGGTTGATCATCCATATTGGTGTGTTAATTTGAAGGATTCGCTAGGAAAATGAAGGCTTAATAGCTTTACGATTGATGTTTAGCGAGGTCAGCAGGTTGTCCACACGTAGGGAAAACTGTGGGCATATATTATTTTTGGCCGCAAAAAGGCGCTAATCGGATATGTTGGTGATGTGGCTGATTGCTGGGTTGTTGATTAGACTTCCAGTCTTAAAATAGTATTGTAGTGAAAGTTCGTCTCGCCGGAGCGGGAGTTCGTTAGCGAGCGCGTTAAGGGATTCGATTGGGGTGGAGCGGAACGAGCCGGTTATGATACGCAAAGCATTGTTTGCGATGGTCGAGAGTAGTTTTGGTTGCAGAACCGTAGACAACGGCTCCGTAGGCCATGCGCGATCGTATTAATGCTCTGAACAACGTCATTCCGGTGTCCATGTTGGCACCGAACTTCAGGGATGTTATCGAATGGATAAATCCCATTGACCTTTTGCAGCGAGTCGCCAAGGCTGCAATGTGGGGTCGCCACGTGAGTTTAGGGTGCCACATAAGACCCAGGAATTTGATCGTATCTGGGCGAGAATTTGATCCGGGCGAAATTGATTTAAATTTGATCAGGGCGAGAATTGGAATCCGTTTAGGGAAGCCCAGTTCCCGACTAGGTTTAGGCACTTCTGGAATTCAAGTTGGATTGTTATGAAGCTGAGGTGTCAGTAGCTTACTTGTAGATCGCCCACGTATAGTGATGAGAGCAGACTTCCGTCTCGGGAAAGAATGTCGGCTAACTGATCGATTCTGAGGATAAAAAGAGTGACAATGAGGACGTTTTCCTTAAGGACACCCATTTCTTGCGGATATGACAGAGACTGAGGGTCGCCAACCTTGACCTTGAAGGTGCGGTTTTGTAGAAATTGGTGGATGGAACGTCGAAGCCGACCTCTCAAATCTTTACGGTGGAGATTCTTCATGATCCCGTATGCTTTTTCAACGTTGAAAAATATGGAAACCTCATGTTCTCTTCGGACGAAGGCCTGTCTGATGTCTGATTCTAATCGTACAAGGTGGTCCATTGAGTGGCGCTTACGGCCACCGCATTGGATGTTTTTAAGGCCTGCATGCATATCAAGGTAGTCGACTAGGCGTGAGTTTATCATTCTTTCAATAGTCTTACATAGGACGCTAGTTAGGGCAATGGGACGATAGTTATGTGGGTCCGGGTTTGGGCACCGGGATAATTACGGATTCCCACCATTGACTGGGAATGAATGAATTTGGATACAACGTATTGAACACATTTAGTAGGGGCTGGAGAGCGTTGTCAGGAAGGTGTTTGATCATATTGATGTGCACTCGGTTTCACAAGTGTGGTCGATAGCATGCTGTAGTTCATGGAGAGAGAAAGGTTTGTTGTAGAATTCTTCATTTGTGGAAGTGAAGTCAGTATGCTCACTTTCTCTTAGGATCTTTTCCCGTTGGAAAGAAGCCTGAAATTTGTTGATTGCGATATTTGGCTGAAAGTCTAAGCTAGTTTGTCCGCAATGTCCGCGTATGAAGAATAGAGTGTCTCCGTCCGATAATATGTGGATAGGTCGATCGGGGCGACCTTGGATGAGTCTGATTTTTCCCCACACATGGGAAAGAAGGGGGTTTCGATTGATTGTGTTAACTAATTGGATCCAGCTTTCTCGCTTCTTCTCCACGCTAAGTTTGCGGAACACGGCAGTTTATTTTTTCCAGGCTACTCGGTTCCTGGGGGAAAGTGCGCGGCGGAAGGCCCCGTACATCCTTTCACGCTGGTCCATTGCTTTTCTACCTCCGGGTACCACCAAGGTTTTGGGAAAAAGGTTGAGGGTAAATATTGGGGAATGCATGCGACGGCTGCACTTTGGAATTTCTCGTATAGATGCATGACAAGGTCGCGCTCTGATATGTCTTCGGGACGGCCCTCCACATCGTCTCATGAGACATGTGTCGAGTATTCCTCCCAGCGGGCTTTCCGGTAGTTGAATCAAAGTTCCGGTGCGTTGGGATTGTTTGGTCGGTTAGTAAGGAGCGATATGATCACTGGGTTGTGATCACTGTCGTGTGTTGAAGGCAGGACTCCCAAAACGAGTTGGGGTGCTAATGTGGGGGAACAGATTCATAAGTCGATGACAGTTTCACTTACGAGGGTGATCCGAGTGGGTTGCCCGTCGTTGAGAAGGACCGGACCAGGTTGTGAGTGTCTAGGGTGTTGGCCATTATCACTCCCCTGTGGTCTGTTCTCACGCATCCCCACACTTCGTGATAGCTGTTGGAGCCTCCAAGGAGGAGTACGGGATGATGCAGTTGGTTAAGTGCCTCCGTGAGGTCGTGGTTTCGTGACGAGTAGATAGATACCCCTGTAATTGGTCTTGAGATACATATCTTCACTGCGACAGCTTGGAGTTCTGTTCTAAGAGGGAGGGGGTGACTAGGTATGCTTTGATGGATCATAAGTGCCACTCCGCCGTGCGCAGTCACATTATTGTGACCTTCGCGACGATGTATGACGTATTGAGGGATTTTTAAGGTGGCGGTGTCACGGAGTTTGATCTCCTGGAAGCCTACCACCAAAAGTTTATGGGTGGTGATTAGCGATAATAATTCATCGTTCTTGCTTCTAAGTCCCAGCCAATTCCACTGAAGTATTGTATTGTTGTTCGTTTCGGATCTGTTCCATGCTCAGATCTTGATGGTCTGGAGCGGTCGCGTGGTTTGCAAGAACTTTCGTGGTGTTCGTGTCTATGAGGCGCAGGTGTCATAGATTGAGAGCGTTCGCATGAGCGTCCGCTTCCTGTGGAACATGATCTCCTAGACTCACTGCGTTCTTGGCTGTGAGTGCTCTTGTAGGAGGATGAGGACGAGGGGGTTCGATCTTTGTGTTTGTTTCTAGAGCGAGCGCGTTTTTTTTCTATGGAGGGTTTTTTGAACATTATAATGGACTGGGTAGTAGTCGTTGGGATATTTGAGTCGGGTTGATCAGTGGTTTCGGGTGTCAATTCTTCGTTGAAGATTTTCAACGCATCCTCGCGCAGGCGTTGGTCGCTCACACTTGTGAGATGTTCTGGTGTCGGGCACGTTAGCTGAGGGTTGAATACCTCACTTTGGTTTTCGCTGGGTGCGGTCGCAGTTAAGACGGTCAGAAGTCGTTCCACGCTCTGATCGAGGCGAGCTGTGGTTTGTGGGACGCTGCTAATCTTTTTGCTTCGTGGCGAGAGGGTGTCGCGTACCCCGCGGTCGTCATCGGAGGAATCTTCGTCGCTTCGCCTTCTGATTATCGGGGTATTGGACCTCTCCTCGTTGTCGACCGAGGCAGCATCCATCGCAGTGCTCTCCTGAGCACTGGTAAATCCATTGCTTGGGACGCCTGTCTCTATTACGAGGGCGGTCGCTGGGCTGGTTGTGAGTAGTGTATATTTAGTGCGAACGCAATTTTTTGAGGGTGCGGTAGAGGAACCCCCCTCGGCAGAAAGTTGGGTGCGCTCCTGGATATATAGTCCAAACGCAATTTTCTTTTATTCGGCCAATGTAATTGTGAGAAAGTATGTAATTTCTTAGTGTGACGGACTTCGTAGCTATATATCTCTGACATTGTACTTGTACGTCAAGACAATTGCTCTTTTGGTCAAGTTAATTTCTGTAGTTACAGAGAAAAACACCTCGGAGGGTGGAGGACATGATTTGGGAGGAGAGTCAGGCGTCTAAGGGTGCCTAAATGCAATTCTTTTTATATTCGGCCAATGTAATTGTTAGGAAGTATGTTATTTCTTAGTGTGACCCACTTAGTCGCTGTATAATTCGGACATTACACTTGTAGGTCAAGGCAAATACTCTTGCGGTCGAGGTAATTACTGTAGGAACATAGACCACCCAGGAGGAGTTGAGAGTGAAATGGTCCCAATAAATCAATGACAATCAACAGATTTCATCTAGACGTATGCTCCTTTAGTTATGAGTTTCAAGGATTTGTTACTACGTATTGCAAAAGCCGAGTATATTTTGGGTTGGGATTTTTAAATGGTTTGATCGCAAGGAAATGATGGTACATATTAGGATTGCTGTTAGTGCAGGATACATTTTAATAGGTTACTTTAATAATGTATGATATAGTTTTACAGATCCTCCTGTTATTTCAATTTTTTTTATTGCTCGCACATTTTGTTATGTATCACTCATTTGAATAGAATCATTTACTGCTCAAACCTGATTTATTTAGGATATGCGTTATCAATGTAGTTATGCAAGAAATGATTGAACATATTAGGAGAGCTATTGGTGTAGGAGACATTTCAATAGGCTCCTTTTATTTGATATTATATACGTTCACAGGCCCTCTTGCTATTTCAATGGTTTTTATTGCTCGCACATTTTGTTATGTATGGTGATAGTAATCGATGTAGTTATGCAAGAAAAATGATTGTACATGTTAGGACGGCTATTAGTGTAGGATAAATTTTAATAGGGTCATTTTATAATGTATTATATAGTTTCACAGGCCTTCTGTTATTTCAATGTTTTTTTTCTGCTCACACATTTTGTTATGTAGCTATGACTCATTTGAATAGAAACTTCTACTACTCAAACCTGATTTTTTAGGATATGCATAATCAATGTAGTTATGAAATAAATAGTGGCCTAATACATATTACCATGGTTTGTTAGTGTAGGATACAGTTGAAGGGGAGCTTTTAGAACGATTCTATCTAAATTTCAAAGAATATTGCCATACATTTTGATATGTATGCAATGTTGTTACCGTAGGATATCGTTCCTTGACCGTTATAATACAAAGATTGTGACATCTTTCTCTTTATAAGCAATAATTATTTATACATGGTATTTTATAGCATTATTATTGAATTGGTGCCCCTTTAATCATCTCCTGTAGTCTAAAACGCAAGTGGCACTCGAGGATCTCTTTATCCATCAATGTCACATAAAGATCTAATCTCATCTTGCACCTCTTGGGGCATGCAGTAGGGTATATCTTTGATCACTTTGCCACATTAGGTAGAAATAGCGTTGATTCACTTGGTCATGAAGTAAGGTATACCTTAGAGCACTTGACATGTTTGGTAGGAATAGCATTTGTTTCATTTGGACATGCATTGGGGTGAACCTTCAATCACTTGGCTTACATGCGACTGATTCTGACGGATGGACTGGCAGCTTTCGGATACACATTGGTAGTGTTACGTTAAGAACATTTACAGGTTATAACATGTTCATGTGGATGTACTTTTGTCATTCTCTTTACTACATATTCCAAAGACGGTCTTACCTGGTTCATGCCTCATACATGTTAAATCCTTGATATAGTATTGTTTGTTTTCAAGTTTACAAAGGCAATTTTTCAATAGTGCATACTGTTTTGAAGGTGGCATGCTTCTTCATGAATGTTGTGTGTATAGTCTCAGAGTGTGTGTCGTCTTTCTGGTTCTGGTTATGCATCTGGCAGTGTATGGCAACCCTTTTGCACAAAATGTGTGTAAATGCCTACATGGTGTATAAAATAGGACTCAAGGGAAAAACGTGGGATACTTCAAGTGGAATGGATATCAGTGACAGTGATAATGAAACATGTGAAAGTGATATCAAGGAGATGTCATGTGAAGAAAAACCTGCTAAAGTTGAAGGAAACAGAATTATCATATGGAGTAATAGGAGGGTATCAAGTATAAGAAGTGTAAAACTATACAATAAAATAAAATGTCTTTTGGATTGTTTCAAAATTCTTGGAAATTGATCATGAAGAGTGGGAATCGTTTCTCAAACGTTTGAGTGTAAGGAGAATTGGGTATGTTTTGGATATCTGCGGGGAAATATTTTACAGTAGTGTAGGCAATAGCAAGAAAAACCCTGAAGCGCTTTGATGTCATAAAAATGTAACAGTAATATGAACAAGACTATGAACAAAGTTTTGGTTACAATGATAGGATTGCAAGTGTTGCATACACTCCTCCCAAAGGTCGCCGTTTATCTAAAATGTGTATTGAGGGCAGGGCGTTAGTCTAGAACCCCAATAGATCAGAGAAAAACCACACCTAGATGATAAATCTTACACTGATATGACAAGTCAATAGCTTCAGGTGAGAAATAAATGCTCATCATTGATAAAGAAATCGCAGAGTGGCACTGATACCAAGGATCAAGATAACACAAGAAAGGAAGGTCAAAGTCATTACTTATGTTTTTTACCAAGTTGCTTGTGTCAATTTTTGGAGTGAATAGTTATGTTTTTGCATAAATGATAAGCCCATGTAATCCCCTACTATATATAAATGTGTCAAAATCTATTATCAATAAAAAAATATATCTAATAAATCTTTGTTTGCAATATCCTAAATTTAACTTGAATGATAAGCATTGAAATGAATACATGCAACATGACTTGCAACAAAGTTGTAATACAACGCCTCTTGCCTTATGTTGAAAATGTGATAGAAATTATTTGAGTTTAAAGGTATGCCCCGATATTGAGGTGGAAAATGCAGTAATCGTCTCTGCCTGAATACATGGACTTCTTGAACTATCCCACAACACACCCTTGTACAATGGAGAAAATTGCTGATATGCAACATGCTTTGCATTGAAATGCACTACAGCCCCTTTAGCCTTGCATTGAAACTGTGATAAAAATTCTAATACTTAAGATATCGTAGATATATATCTCATCAGGTCCAATCAGAAGCTTAAGCACAAGTCTACAGCTTCTTTTTATGACACACTGAAGCCGCGCTACGGTGGACATTGTAGCATAAAATGCGGCATTCTCCTCTGGCTGAATACATGGACTTCCTACACATATCCCAAACAAATCATCCTTTGTACGATGAATCAAATAAATTACAGCTGGGACTATTCAAAAGTGAAACAGCAAACAATTACCCGAGTGAGATCATTTGCTTGCAACCAACATTTTATAGTACATTGCTCAAGTCCAAGGCCATAAACCGGCTGCTGAGGGTGACAATTACCAGACTAAACGCAGATTATTTTATTCTCGCTGTGTGCAGATTTGGAACCAGCTGCCGGCTGATGTGGTGCAGTGTGATTCACTTCACGGCTTCAAGAGGGCCCTGGTGGAGGAATTGGGGGCAGTGTTGTATAAGTTTTGCTAGACTCAATTTGATGTGATATTGTGGCATTGTTTGTGTTGCTGACGGTTGTAGGCAGTTGTTGACTGTCTTCATTGTTTAGTTTTCTTTGGACCTATTGAGCGCATTCCGACCAGCATCCTGCTGCAGTGCTTGTACCGTGCTGTTCATTTTGATTGCTGGCGCGCGGAGTTGTACTGCCTCCCATGCCTGCGTGCCCTGTTGGCAGGGCTGTTGGGGTTGTGGGGGGCTGCAAACGTGAGATAAGCCAAAATCGAACATGAACAATACAGAGACATTCATAACAAGAAAAACAACACACACTTCGAGACCATACACACAACATTCACGAAGAAGCATGCCACCTTCAAAACAGTATGCACTATTGAAAAATTGCCTTAGTAAACTTCAAAACAAACAATACTATATCAATGATTCAACATGTAAGAGGCGTGAACCGGGTGAGACCGTCTTTGGAATATGTAGTTGAGTGAATGACAAAAGTACATCCACATGAACATGTTATAACCTGTAAATGTTCTTAACATAGAAACTACCAATGTATATCCAAAAGCTGCCCATCCACCCGTCAGAATGAGTCACCCATAAGCCAAGTGATAAAAGGTTCACCCTAATGCATGTCCAAATGAAACAAATGCTATTCCTACAGAACATGTTAAGTGCTCTAAGGTATACCTTACTTCATGACCAAATGAATCAACACTATTTCTACCAAATGTGGCTAAGTGATCAAAGGTAAATCCTACTGCATGCCCCAAGAGGCACGAGATGAGATAAGATCTTTATGTGACATTGATGGATAAAGAGATCCTCGAGTGCCACTTGCATTTTAGACTACAGGAGATGATTAAAGGGACACCAATTTAATAATAATGCTATAAAATACCATGTATAAACAATGGTTATTGCTTATAAAGAGAAAAATGTCATAATCTTTGTATTATAACGGTCAAGGAATGATATCCTACTGTAACATTGAATACATAACAAAATGTATGGGCAATAACCATTGAAAACTAGATAGAATTGTTATAAAAGCTTCTATTCAAATGTATCCTACACTAACAAACCATGGTATCATGTATTAGGCCACCATTTCTTGCATAACTACATCTATTACTAATATTCTAAAAAATCAGGTTAGAATAGTAAAAGTTTCTTTTCAAATTAGTCATACATAACAAAACGTGTGAGCAAAAAAAAAATTGAAATAACAGGGGGACCTGTCTAACTATATAATATATTATAAAAGGACCCTATTAAAATGTATCCTACACTAACAGCCATCCTAACATATACCATCATTTTTTCTTGCATAACTGCATTGATTACTATCACCATACATAACAAAATGTGCGAGCAATAAAAACCATTGAAATAACAGGAGGGCCTCTGAAAGTATATATGATATAAAAGTAACCTATTAAAATGTATCCTGCACTAACAGCAATCTTAATATGTAGCTACCATCATTTTCTTGTGATCAAACCATTTAAAAATACTAACACAAAATATACTCTGCTTTTACAATACGTAGTAACAACCCATGAAAACTTGTAACAATAGGAGCATACATCGAGATAAAAATAGAATTGTCATATATTTATTGGGACCATCCCACTCTCAACTCCTCCTCCCGGGTGGTCCATGTGCCTACAGTAATTAACTCGACCACAAGAGTATTTGCCTTGACCTACATGTATAATGTCCAAGATATACAGCACAATATTGATGGACTTTCTGGCATGGACTACGGTGATTGTTTGAGGAGCCTGGATTTGTTTTCCATCAAGGGTCGACTTCTTAGGGCAGACCTGATCAAAGATTGGAAAATTTTGCATGGAAACTCAGAGGATTTGCTAGCTATGTTTTCTTTGGCTCCGAGAGTTGGTACTAGAGGTCATGGGTTGAAGCTGGCGTTTCCTCATCGATCATCTGATGTCCGCAGTAGGTCCTTCAGTGTGAGATGTGTTGGTG
>SDVV010035966.1:0-10999 GCA_016164225.1 Gammarus roeselii
CCTATCTTAACCTAACCTGACCAACCCGGTTCTATATAGCACACACACCTAGTTCTTTTTACTTCGCGGTCAATATCTACTATATTATATAACAAAGATCAACCAATATTGGGTGCAAGTTGTAATGATAACACGCGTTAGAAATCCGAAGGAGATAAGCCTTCAGTCAAGTTTAAATTCGTAGAAGTAGACGGCCTAATCACGTGTAGCCTCGAACTTACCCTTACCTGATATGTTGCGTGGCATGTGAACTAAATACAGATACGGCTGTTTGTGTATAAATAATTTTTTGTTGATGTTATTTAGGAGAATAGTTATAGGTATTTTTGCATCTTCATTGAAAATGTCTGAACGCCCGGCTGATCGTTACGGGTCGTTAATAGCACTGCAACTTGAAAAGTTTTTTTTTTGGTAACGCAGAGCCTATGACTCTTGCCAGCGTGACACCGGGGTCTTTATCAGAATAATATATTGTTGTTAGATGTCACGCAGCAATGCGAATCGTGACGTTTTATGTTTCATGTGATGTCATACGTAATCATCTTACAATTTTATATGTTGTACATCAAACACCCTTTCGTGGTGTTTTCCCAGAGACACCGATTATTCCAGTTATTCATATTGTGTTTTCTTTTGGGGTCCTTGTAACTTCCCTCTATTCAATACCTAACATGGCCTTCCATCTGGGGTGATGCCCCAGACAGAGTTACACCATTCTGTCTTCTCTGTTTGCAGCCTACCTCGACGGACATTACCGTTCCTTATCCAACATTCACATACCTCGTCCTACGACGCCGGCCAAGTACGGATGTTAGCCTCCCTCACACACCCCACAAATTTTTACTGCAACTCCGTCTCCTGGTCGTCATCAAGCATAAATTAAACGCCACTTGTATTTCTGTATCAAATACACTCAGCCTGACTCAAAAGTGTCCGTGTCGTTATCCCTCCCCAACTCGTTCATGCTCCCCTGACCAAAAAGCGAATAGGCATTCTAAATCCTGAAAATAGACAACATAGGAACCATAGAATTACAGAAATTGCTTGACCAATTGCTTGTTTGATTGAATTTCAATTATAAATTGCATTTATTTAGACAGTTATTTATTTAGGAGAGTATTGAGGCAGTATGTCAGTTAATGCAGTGAAATCTGCGAGCTGAAACTCATCTCGGTGTTATGTTTAAACAACAACTAATATCAATGAATGAGACGATGCACATATGTAACTGTTACCTTAAGTCAATCCCACTCTCCTATTGACATTGTGCTCGTTCCACTCAAGTGCATCAAGGTGTTTGAATATAACAAAAATTATCGGTGAATCGGGAGATTGAATCATTATTTGATAGTAAACTGACAACCATATGCATCATTTCAACGATTTAGCCATTAACAAAAATTCATCGATAAAAATATAAGGAATATGTTTGCATGTATATTTTACCACCTTTAATTTATGCAAGCTTTTCAATTGAGTTGGAAGTGTGCGCGTTCTAACTCAGTAACGGCAGTTGTCCCATTTTAGTCTCTAAAAGAGGACACTCGCTTTCGATCCTGGTCATCTGTCTAAGCACACGTTTTTGATGCTACGACAGATTTGTCGACCTGTCCAATACCTAAATCAAGAAATCATTTTGACATAACTATTGACTAATTCCGTTCAATAATAATCACAGACTCGTTTGCTAAATATATACATATACACATATATACATATATATAAATGTATAATGGAAAACACAATCATAGAATATGCATAAATTATACAAGATGACCTTGACCTGCAACCTTGCTTTTCTTTTTACGGTCAAAGATCAATGGATTCAAATATCCATGAGGTGGAGTCTATCTCGAGAAGGAAATTGTATATCACCGAAAATATGGTTCTAAACTCTTAAAGCACCGGTACACCGCCGTTTTTAGTTTTTAATAACGTAGATAAGTACCACATCTTGTTTTCGAAACATCATCTATTGAAGTCAATGGTTTAGGTCGTCATAAGCCGTTGCTCTAAATATTCTAATGCAAAACAGTTTATGACGACACAAACCATCAACTTCAACAGGTTATGTCTCGAAAAGAGCCCGTCCAATCGTTCTATTCATACATGAACCTCAACGTGCATAGTAATACGGTATTGCATTGTAATACAAAGACATTAGCGGGACACTGGGACTTTAAGGCCAGCATATGAACTGTCAAATCAATTTATTATGAGCGCGTTCCAATTGTTATCACATTATTTCGTTATTTTTCCCCTTTTAGTGTTTGATTCAGACATTACACACGAAGGTCAAATTTGCAGCAGAGAAACTTCGTCTCCTATGCGCGATTCTACATTTCTATATGGTGTTCCTGACAAAGTAGTAATGCCGGAATACCTAACTTCGTAATTCTGAGTTACACCCTTATTACGATGATACGAATTTTGTAAGTGGGTTTATATATACATATATAAACCCATTTATACATATATATATATATGTTTTTTTATATATAAACATATATACATATATATATATATATGTTTTTCTACGTATCACGACACGATTATTTGACGTCGAAATTTTCAGTTTAACATGACAATTCCATGATTGTAATCAACAAACATTTTGTCGCCGAAAAGCTTTCACTTGTACAATCATAGTCAGGTTCTCTCTATCGCTGTAACTATGACTGGATGTCCAATATTTGCTGAAACAATTAGGTATATTATTTTTCCACGCCTATAACTGTCCTTTGATAGTATTTATCGTTGAGTAAATTTTGTTACAGTGGGCTCTAACATAGGTTCTGAGTGGTAACCTAACCATTTTGTCCCGTGGATTTTCTTCGTATGGCCCGGGGTTTTTTGAATACCAAATGATTGTTTCGTTGAGTTTATGGAATTTCGAAAACGAAATAGTGTAATATGGAGTAAAATTCAATTGCATAGGGATATTTACTGATGATTTCTCACGTTAATGCCTTCACCTCGCATTCAAAAATTATTTTTTGCCAACAAAACTTTTTTTTATTTGTATAATTATTTAATTATTTATTTCCATCGTCTGGCAATGAGTTTTCAATACTTAAGTATAATACATCAAACTTAGTTTTCATATGCGCTATTTGAATTAGCGAAACGGGGGATAAAGTAAATTTGTGACATCATATCTCCTGTCGGCGGCCGGCTTATAGCTACTTCATGATGCAATGTTGCAAAACATGATTCACAATATATGCTATTGAAAATCTTATAAAAGACACATGGACATAGGATCGTAGCTCATCTCTAGTGTGCTGCTGGGTCGCCTTCATGGAACTGAAATGGATTTCACAATATACCATCATACATGTACACATACAAATACACATTCAAAATGTGCTCACACCTACCTACATACATGGAAGACAATCAGTGTGATACACATTCATATGTGCACACACCTACCTACATATAAGGATGAACACTCAGTATAATACACATTCAATGTGCACACACCTAACTACATGTATGGATGGCAATCAGTATAATACACATTCATATGTGCACACACCTAACTACATGTATGGATGGCAATCAGTATAATACACATTCATATGTGCACACACATACCCACAAATATGGATGACAATTAGTATATTTATTAAATTATAATTAAATCCTTTATTTCAATTATCTGACAATGGGTCTTCGATTTTTAAAAATAGTACACATGAAACTTTATTGCCGTTAACACGATTTGAATTAACGTACACGAAATTTCAATTTGAAATCCGCCGCTGGTTCTGATTTCATGCGACAGATAATAAATTATAATATTATAACCAATGACATACAGCCAACATCTTATTTGAGGTATGAACAAGAAAATTAATTGAAGATATTTATCATCAATTACGTTTCTCTCGCTAACTCTTCGTTTTCGTAATGCGACGAAGTGACATACAAATTTCCTATATTCTTTAACTGAAGAGAGTGCGCCATGATGTTTGGACCGGTGAGCGAAGCATCGGGTCGTCCATTTCCATGGTGTGTTGCGATTCCTTTGTCATAAATTGAGACGTTTGTAGGATAATTTTGTACGATTACGAGTGACCCGTCTCGATATTTTTATAGGCTTAGCCGGCACACACGTGGCTCTGTGGGTGCCACTTCCGTCGATTGGTCGCACAGAATGTACGGCCATCTGGAGCGAGGTGATACCAGATTCTAATTCGTATAATTACTGATTTGACTCGCTGATGAAAGGTGATGAAAATCTCTCAAAAAAATCTTATTGCTCAATATGTTCAATTTGAAATCAACATGGATTTCCTTCCTGGGTCTCCACAACACAGATATCTAGTAAAATTTCTTCACCGTTTACGGCTCCTTTGCTATTTTATCATTGAAGGGAACGCTCTTTGTTGACGCTATTGCTTTTCCATGACTCATTCCATAAAATGAGGTTCGACTGCGTAATCCGGGTTCTGGTAACGGTTGAGTCAGCATCAGTAATGAGCAATTGTATACACAGCCTCCACGTTTCTTCCTTGTGCCGAATTGATGATAAATCCGCGCCGGCACTCGCTAGACTTTTAGGTCCGTTCGGTAGATTTGGAGACAAGATGCCACATCCAATTAATCATACCAAGAATTCGGAAAGAAACTCGGCAATAAGGTTATTTATTTAATTAACTACCTTAGATCCATCTTTCAGAGGACGTTCCAATTCATACGAATTGATGTGTTTATGCGCATCTTGATGTTCTTATTGTCGTAGAAGAGTATATTTCTCTATGTCTATATTTTTTTAATGCAAATTCCGGGCTGCACTAAATATTTGTAGCGTAAACCGATTCGGTCGTACCTGGGAAACAAAGTCGTTTAAAAAGTTATTCCACTGTATCACCACTATCTGTGTGAATTGTGAGCAGAAGATTCGTTTGATCATCTTATATACATACGTTCAATACAATACACTATTTTTATTATTTTACCGAATGTAATCCAGTTGTCATTTAGAGTATCCGGCAGTAATTCAAAGAGATACAATGACAACCGCTCAACAAACTTGAATGCATCCCGCAGCACAGAAAAAGGAAATCGCACATGAAGCTCTCCTAGACGTTCTACTTCAGAACTAAACCTGTTGCTATCAAAAGGTAACCTACCTTGGGCCAATACGCCTGTTGTTGTCACCCACGCTTTTATACAGTTGTAAACATTAAACCACTAGCCCATCCAATTATATTCACATAGAATACTGTACGCAGTGAAAGATTTCAAAATCGTTTTATATCATCTCATTCCATTCAGTTTTTGCCGTAAGTCGTGAGAAGATAAATGAATGATAAAAAGCTGTGCGGACATTAATTTGGCTTCAATATTTATACAAAAGGTTAACGATGCCAATCACTACCGGGCAGTGCATATGCAATGAATAAAACATTTCAGCACGAGTTTTCAGCATCGGATAACAGCGTGACAACAAGCGACCGAATATACGGCCGTTTCGACGGCCGAATAGATTTTCTGGGAATGTTCCCATAAATTGTAGGGTAGCTATCTAAATTTATGCCAAATTTAAATTTATGCGAACTCTTGGATGACGTCATTTATTGGTTCATACGGCGCAGGGTTAAAGACCATCTCAAGAAATTGACGAAATGCCGGAATCATTAATAATTTGCTTCTAAAGGTCTATTGATATAACCAGGATTGCCAATAAAATTGTGATGTTTTTTTTTGCACTCTGTTGTATCAGGAATTGTATACCTAACCCTCATAACAACATCAATGTACCACAGCCGTTTCCAGGTCCTGCATCGATGCCGTTTGTGATTATTTATATCTGTTACTCATCAAAAAAGTTACTTATATACCTGCGGTGTATATTGCCTAAAACTCAGCGATATCTACATTATCAGGAACGGTACATTATCAAATCTGGAAATTGTGAGTTCAATGACAAAATGTACATTGCCGTACCGAATGACTATACAAAGAAGTATGGAGATAATGCACAGAATTAAGAGTATATCATTTATACGGAGTTTCGATGCATCGACAACGTTGATATAACTCATTTCGACACCGGTTGTCTCACATTTTTGAAAGCATAAGCGCTTCATTTGGTATCAAATATTCTGTCATGTCCTATTAGTTCATGCCGATAGTAGTGTATGTAGTTGAACTGCTTCCAAACATTGCGCAATTCCCTCGACACCTTCATTGATCATCTATTTCACGGTTTCCTTCACCGGTAGAAGCAAATGGAGCACTGATCATACCTTGCTTGTTCTCATTCACCGTCAAAAGCAAATGGATCATTGATCACCTAGTTCTTGTACACCTGTAGGAGCAAATTGATCATTTGTCATCTGTTTTTTGTTCTCATTTGCTGTCAGAAGCAAATGGATTCACTTAACATCTGATTCTTGTTCTCATACATGGGCATCAACAATTGGATCACTGAGCGTCTGTTTCTTTTTCTCAATCCCCGGTAGATGCATACGGATCACTGATCATCTGTTTCTTGTCCTCATTCGCCGCAAAAGCAAATGGAACACTGATCATCTGTTTCTTGTTCACATTCACCGGCATCAGCAAATGAATCACTGATAATCTGTCCCTTGTTCTCATTCACCGTCAGAAGCAAATAAATGGATCACTGATTATCTGTTTCTTGTTTTCTATCACCGACCGAAGCAAATGAATCTTTTACCTGCTGTTTCTTGTTCTCATTCACCAGCAGAAACAAATGGATCACCTGTTTCATGTTCGCATACACCAGCAGAAGCAAATCGATCACTGTTCATCTGTTTCTTGTTCTCATTCACCGGCAGAAGCAAACGGATCACTTATCATCTGTTTCCTGTTCTCGTTCACCGACAGAAGCAAATGGATCATTGGAACATCTGTTGCTTGTTTCCATTCAACGGGGGGAACAAATTGATTACTAATCAGCCGTCACTTGTTCTCATTCGGCGGCAGGAGCAAATGGATCACTGATCATCTGTTGCTTGTTCTCATTCACCGGCAGGAGGGAATGGATCACTGATCATCTGTTGCTGGTAATCAATTTCGTGTTCTCATTCAACGACAGAAACAAATGTATCACTGATCATCTGTTTCTTATTCTCATACACCGGCAGAAGCAAATGGATCACTAATCATCTTTTTCCTGTTCTCATTCACCGGCAGAAGCAAATGGATCATTGATCATCTGTTTCTTGTTGTCATTCAGCGGCAAAAGCAAATGGATTTCACTACTCTATCAAATTTCACTTCTCAAAATTGCCAGACCAGTGCCGGCTATTGAAATCTTGTCTTAACTGGGTTAACAGCTCTCAAAACTTGATACTTCCAGCCTACCTGAAGTTGAGTCCGAACAGCCTCTTAGATTTTAGTTACATAATCACACCGGGACGAACTGTAGACAATATCAATCCTGAGATTGCGATCTTAAGTAGTTTCTTTTCAGATCAATACACAAGAAAAATGTCTGAACACGTTCTTAACTGCAAAAGTATATAAAGACGTATTTGCACTGTATTAAACGAGTTATTAATTTCCATAAAATAATGTTTTTCGGACAGAAAAAACAGGAGAACGTAAAATACTGAACAGAATATATAAAGCCTAGTAGCCGGGGCGTAGAATCTTGCTACCGTATCTACTGCGTGTCGTAGAAGACGACCAAAAGGGCGCCTCATAGCCGGGAGTAGAGTCGTGCTACCGTAACTCCTGCTTGTCGTAAAGGGCGACTGAAAGGGTCGAAACGAACAGGCTAGGAATCCCTTTCTCTGAATAACCCTTCCTCAAAATTGAGGCAGATGATCAGTGATTAATTTATTTATGCCAGTGAATGAGAACAAGAAACAGATGATCAGTGCTCCATTTGCTTCTTCCGGTGAATGGGAACAAGAAACAGATGATCAGTGATCCGTTTTTTTCCGGTGTTTGAGAACAAGAGAAAGATGATCATTGATCCCTTTGCTTCTGCCGGGGAATGAGAACAGGAAACAGAAGATCAGGGATCCATTGGCTTCCACCGGTGAATGAAAACAAGAAACAGATGATCAGTGATCGATTTGCTTCTGCTGATGTATGCGAACATGAATAGGTGATCGGTAATCCATTTGCTTCTGCTGGTGAATGAGAACAAGAAACAGAAGGTAAGAGATCCATTTGCTTCTGCCGGTGATAGAGAACAAAAAATAGAAGATCAGTGATCCATTTATTTGCTGCTGCCGGTGAATGAGAACAAGAGACAGATGATCAGTGATTTATTTGCTGATGCCGGTGAATGAGAACAAGAAACAGATGATCAGTGTTTCATTTGCTTCTGCGGTGAATGAGAACAAGAAACAGATGATCAGTGATACGTAGCTTTTACCACAAATGAGAACAAGAAACAGACGCTAAGTGATATTTGCTTATGCCCATGTATGAGAAAAAGAAACAGATGTTAAGTGAATTCATTTGCTTCTGACAGTGAATGAGAACAAGAAACAGATGGCAAATGATCCATTTGCTTCTGCTGGTGTACAATAACCAGGTGATCAGTGATCCATTTGCTTCTGCCGGTGAATGAGAATAAGAAAGATATAATCAGTGCTCCATTTGCTTCTATCGGTGAAGGAGAACGTGAAACAGATGATCAGTGAAGGTGTCAAGGGAATTGCGCAATGTTTGGAAGCAGTTTAACTACATACATTGCTATCGGCATGAACAAATAAGAAACGACAATTTTTGATTCCAAATGAAGCGCATCAGCTTGCAAAAATGTGAGACAACCGGTGTTGAAATGAGTTAATTCTTCACAGACGAAATATGAAAATTCGGAATAAATTTTATATTCTCAATTCTGTTCATCATCTCACAGACTTCTTTGTTTAGTCATTCGGGAAGGCATTGTACATTCATTTATCAAATTTAGCGTAATCAATTTTGATAATGGACTGTTCTCAATTATGTAGATATCGCTGTTATTTAAGAAATATACGCCGCAGGTAAATAAAGTAAACTTGTTTCATGAGTAACAAATGTAAACAATTACAGAACGTCATTGATGCAGGACCTGAAAACGGCGGTGGTACATCAATGTTCTAATGAGGGTTAGGAATATAATTCCTGATACAACAGACGGTGCAAAAAAGCCATCACAATTTTATTGGAAATCCTGGTTATATCAATAAACCTTTAGAAGCGAATTATTTAGGATTCCGGCATTTCGTCAATTTCTTGAGATGGTCTTTAACCCTGCGCCATATTAACCAATAAATGACGTCATCCATGAGTTCGCATAAATTTAATTTGCCATTGATTCCTTCTATAGCTAATCTACAATTTATGGGAACATTCCCAGTAAAGCTATTCGACCGTCGAAACGGCCGTATATTCGGTCGCTTGTTGTCACGCTGTTATCCGATGCTGAAAACTCGTGCTGAAATGTTTTATTCATTGCATATGCACTGCCCCGGTTGTGATTGGCATCGGTTACCTTCCATATGATTCTTGAAGCCAACTTAATGTCCTCGCAGATTTTTATCATTCAATCATCTTCTCACGATTTACGGAAAAAACTAAATGGAAAGAGATGATATGAAATGATTTTGAGATCTTTCACTGCGTAAAATTTCTAGGTGAATATTATTGGATGGGCTAGTGGTTTGATGTTTACAACTGTATACAAGTGTGGGAGACAACAACGTGACTTCAACGCTCCTAGCGTCATCTGGTGGCATCAACGCTCCTAGCGTCATCTGGTGACATCAACGCTCCTTGCGTCATCTGGTGACATCAACGCTCCTAGCGTCATCCGGTGACATCAACGCTCCTAGCGTCATCTGGTGACATCAACGCTCCTAGCGTCATCTGGTGACATCAACGCCCCTAGCGTCATCTGGTGACATCAACGCTCCTAGCGTCATCTGGTGACATCAACGCCCCTGGCGTCATCTGGTGACATCAACGCTCCTAGCGTCATCTGGTGACATCAACGCTCCTAGCGTCATCTGGTGACATCATCGCTCCTAGCGCTGTGGGACAATTTTTAATGGTTATTTTTCATTTTGCTTCTATTTTCCAATTAACTGCAAGTCATGTCCTTGTAGATTTTTTTTATGCGCTTATTAGGATTTATCGTGTGCCCTCATGATCATTCTGTGTAATTGGTATTTGTCAAATTTTGATTCATTCTTTCACCTTTAACCTATATCTCTCCAGAACTTTCCTTTAGGCTCTTACGACCATTTAGAGATGTATTTGTCTTATGTCATGTTATAGTTCATTTATTTTCGTCTGCTCCTATCTGCCAACTTGCTACATTTATATTTGTTCACGATTATTTACCCTCACGATTATTTGCTTAGGTATTTTCTTCTAGGACAATTTATGTAGGTTATTATTCCGTCTATTTCATTTTTCCTACTAACTCCAATTCATTTCTTGGCAGATAACACTTATGCTCTTATTAGCATCCATTCTTGTGTTCTCATAATTATTTTCTAGAGTAAATTGTATACGTCATATTTTAATTTTCTCTTTCGGCGATAACCCATGTTCAGCCATACCAAGGTTGTCATTTTTCACGGCTACTGCTAGGTTACTTTTGGAGATCATCTGCAGTGTAAATATTCGCTGTCTTAGCATATGCAGCTGCCCATAACGACAAAAAAAATCGGCAACGAAGTATAACAATATTCTTGATGACGACACAAGTAGGGAAACCTTTTTTTTATTTACAGTGCGCTAATGATTATAGAATAACCGCAGCAGCAAGTCGCTCAGCTAAATGTAACTGTTAGATCAATGACTTATAGCGTTTTTGAGAGCCAAGTACTAATTTCCATTCTCCTCTCTACCACATGTCAGTATAATCTCATAAAAGTTTCTAGCCTATCATGGAATTGTCGTGTGGTATTTTTTTCGAAAAGTATTGAACTACAGTCTTTACATTTCTGACCGCAGGTGATCATTTATAAAGAAATCTAGTTGTTTAAACCTTTCTCAGTACAGCGTTTTT
>SDVV010035967.1:0-10998 GCA_016164225.1 Gammarus roeselii
AAGTACTCATTTTATTTAACTAAGATAAGGTCACTGTTCTCGCACACAAAGGTGTGCGAACCTGCCAGAATCGATGATCTTTGTGCCCTACGAGGGAGCTTGCAATGACTCGCGTTGAAGCATCGGCGGAAATGAGGTCCAAATCAAAATCAAGCCCAATCAGCTAATCTTGTCTTGCACGCCCGTCGTTGCGAAGACTATGGATCAAATTGGATTTTCCGCGAACGATGTCGAGTTAGAAGTTTGAAATATCAGTGTCCACAACATCTCGCAAGGCCTACGACAGGGTTGAGTGGCAAGCGCCGCGGAGGTTGTTGCATTTGTATGAAGAGTGCGAAAATCTGTTGAAAGCAGTTCAGAGTTTCTATGTTGACAGCAGAGCATTTGTCAGAGTGGGAAGCGAAGTGGGTGATTGGTTTGCAGTTAAAGTGGGTCTGAGACAAAGCTGCATTCTGTCTCCCTGGCTGTTAAATCTGTACATGGATGGAGTGGTCAGAGAGGTGAACGCGAGTGTATTGGGTCGTGGCTTGCAGCTGTTGGAAACGAATGGATGGAGCTGGCAGTTGTGCAGGTTAGTATCGGAGTTAGGTAGAGTGTGTGAGAGGAGGAAGCTTCGAGTGAACGTGGGTAAAAGTAAAGTAATAAGATGCTCGAGGAATGTCAATGCGAGCGGAATCAGTGTCCTCCTTAAAGGAGAGTTATTGGAGAAAATGAAGTGTTTTCAGTATCTGTGCTCCCATGTGGAGGTGACTGAACTAGTGGAAAGTGAAGTAAAGGATGGGTGTAAAAAAAATATTGGGTACACTGAAGAGTGTAATGAGTTGTACGACTTTGGGGATGGAAGCAAAGAGAAGGCTTTTGTGCTCTTCGGGACTGAGACTGGGGGTGAGAGCAGAAGAAAGGAGAAGGTTGAATGTTTTCGAGATGAAATGTTTGAGGAGCATGGCTGGTGTGACGCTGAGAGAGAAGATCAATAACGTCGTGGTGCGGGCTGGAATGAGGATGGTTGAGAAATTGGACGACTGAGTCGACTCGCGTGTTCTGGGCACATGGTAAGGATGGGTAAAGGAAGATTGATAGGCGAGTGGACGTAGGTCTAGAGAGAGACCGAAGTTCGGGTGGATGGATGGTGTGAGGCAGGCGCTAGGAAGAAGACTTGAGTGAGGAGGTAGCGAGAGAGCGTGTACAGAAAAGGCGTGAGTGGAGAATGATGCTGCTGACACTGACCTCGGACCGCACTCATGACCCGGAGGGTTTGTTGCAGGGCTTCCCGACCGTACCCTTTAGCGCCAATAAGCTAAGTTGTATTAGTGTATGAATGAAGTGTGAAGCGCGCCTTGCTGTCGGCCACCCCCCTTACTGGGGAATTGGGCCTGGTGTTTGTATCTGTACAACATCTTCTGATGTAGCTCCACAACAATTCTATCAAAATAATTCCATGAGAAGTCCGTCGACGATCTTTTTCACCCTCATCACCTGTTCCCGCAGGAGGGCGACGATGCTGCTGAGGTGGTCCCCAACAGCTACCGATGCGGCAGCAGCAGTGCGGCAGGTCGGCTGGCGCACAGCCGCACTCTCGACTCCATCCACGACATGGCAGCCGCCGCACACGGCAAGATCGGAACGCCTTCCACCATGAGCAGGTGAGGAAGACTGTTTGAACTTATCGACTCTTATTGAGCCTTCACGTCACGCAGTGGTTTGTTTTGGTACTCCCTTGCTCGTCAGTCTGTCAATGATTCAGCATTGTCACTAAAGTAAGATAGCACCTCGTCCGCTGTAGCAATTGGAAAAAAAAAATTACAACCGCTTCTAGCAATTGCATCTAGTATTGCACTGTTGTTTTCTACTCGGAAGCATGCTGTAGCTATCATACACCCAAACTGACTCGTGACAGTTTCGTTTTCATCGGTCGAAATTAATAGATTCACCTTTTTGTGTGAATGTGAGCGTATGAGGGCGTGAGGTGCGCCTTGCCGTCGGCCACCCCTCTTTCGCCTGTGTGAAATCGCCTGGCGATAAGCAAAATAAAGTTCTTAATGGGCTGCTTGCTCAATGAAGGATTGAAAACTTTTAATTCTAATCCGATGGCGTGTAGGGCCGTGTAAAAAGTGCTGGTAGCGTGTTGTTGGGCTCATCATATATAGCTCTCGTTGGGGGCTTGATGCGGGAACGATCGGCTCGATGTCCAGCTAACGTAAAGTAAGAACACCTGATCTTGAGCAATCGCCTTCCCCACATTATTTTGGGTTTAAATTGAAATCCCCCAATTCCAGCTTGTTTACGTGTCACGACCCAACCGGTCGGGTGAACACCCTAACTTCCTTTCAGACTCATTTATTCATCACCATACTCCTGTACTCTTGCCTGGTCATGCCGATACCTTATTTACCCAACATACCTCGTTTGTTTTGTTAAAACCAAAACGTATCTCTTCTCTTATCTTGACAGCCTTACCCCATTGTTTTTGCCTTCTTCTCTACTGTCCTTTATTCACCCCCGCCCCTGTAGAGAACTGTTGCGTTGACGGGCCTTACGGAGTCACGGCTCAACATGGGGGTGAACGCCTTTACTTTTCTTTCCTTTAGATTCTTCTCTTTTTCACCCTTCACAATCTCCTGTCTTCCTTCGTCCAGAATTTATATCAATTTTATTTATTTCATTTTCATCTCTAGTTTTGTGCACAGTGTCTTTTCCTGATCTTCTCTCTCTTGACAATTCACGCCGGTTCATAGATTTGAGTATCAAGGCTTTCTAGTGCACTGGAGTCAATGTCCTTCTGGCACCGAACGCTCCGGTTCATATTGAGAGGCTATCAATGGCCAAGTTGCGCTCATTTTCATTGCAACCTTCTTATAAGACTCCATCTCTTTCTCCTTCCAGTCTTAATGTTTTCATGCTTGATTCTTTCCGCTGAATGTAGAACTCATTCATGTGATCTCCGTTACCTATCTGTTCTTCATTTCCTCTTCAGCTGGTTTTAGGGTCAATCACCGCCACAACGCTATGCGCAAACGAGTTTTCACTTCCTTTTCGGCAAGACAAACTCTCGCTACAGTACTACAGTACTATTTCTAGACTAGATGCCTCATCAATAACCCATCCCTCAAACACATTACCAAAATTTCCAATGTACGCCTCTCTGCAGCTGAACGAGACACACGCCCGTTATTAGCCCTACGTGTGAACAACTTATTGACCTCACTAGACATCGCTCGCAAGGCTATCAGACATTCATTCTCTTTCCGATTTTTTTGAATCAGCACACCTTTTTGATCAACCCACCGCTGGTTGACAAAGATGTAAATATACCCTAAAGCAACTAATCCACTCAATGTTTACTACCGATAATTTTTTGACTGCTCCAGGAACAGTATCCAAATTTCCGCCATGTGCGCACATTCGGCTCCAAAACAGTCACGGAGTGAGAGCTGACTTTTTGTGTGGGGCAACCACATGTTCGGCTACCCTTCCACAAGTTTTCTCTGCTGAGTTGCGCACACTCAAATTAGCATCTCAATTATCAAAATAAATCGCCTCCCCAATTACGTCAACTTTTCAGATGGTCCGAGTGCTCTCACTCAGCTTCAAACTCGGCACTTTACATACCCCACTCTATGTGTAAAGTTCAGAGTTTTAGGCTTAAAATGAGCTTGCAGTTTCTCTCGCTTAACTAACGTCCACCCATCGTCAACTACCTTATACCATCTCGATGGAACGATATGTGACGCAAATCAGACAGAAAATGGTTCAATCAAATAATCATTTGGAGAATTACAAACAAAGTTCCCCAACATTGAAGGCCGCCTCTTCACAGGACATGAATGGAAAACTCACAACCATATAATGGACACAGACGTGAGACCGTTCTCCACCATATTCTTTGTGTCACATGGTGACAATCCGCGTGAATCACTTACTGACGGAGTGCAAGGCACTCGCGGTGGCTCGATGAGTTTTCATAAATCCCCGTTGTAATCTAGAAAGCCTACCCACGGACTTCACTTGCCAACAAAAGCAATCACTTTCAGCGAAAATACCGGTCTATACGAAGCAGGCTAAAAATGTAAAAGCAGTTCGTGCGAAATGGTTCTTCCTCATTACAACATTACAGTGTGTTTGGTACATTAGTAAGACAGCGTAGAAACAAGGATACGTTTGATACAGATACAGACACTAGGCCGAAATATTCCAGCAAGGGGGGTTGCCGACGGCAAGGCGCACCTCACACTCTCATACACTCACACTCGCACACCTTAGCTCTTTTGCGCAAAAAGGTCCGGCCGGGGACACCGCAACACACCCTCAAGTTCATGAGTGCGGTTCGAGGTCAGTGTCTGCAGCAGGGCCCGACTGCGTGACTGATTTACCCCTGCCGCGTCATGATGACCGGGCCCCCCTCCCCACCACCCACGACTATCCTGTCTCTCAACGATATGCGTGGGGCGGGGAAGCACATTAGGGCAGCGTCAAAACTCATCCGTTCACTCTAATTCTCCACTCACGCCTATCCAGTGCACGCTCTCTCGCTACCTCCACCCTCACGTCTCTCCTTCCTAACGCCTGCTTCACACCATCCATCCACCCAAACTTCGGTCTCCCTCTAAGCCTACGTCCACTCGCCTCTGACTTCAACAACTTTTTCACCTATCTCCCATCATCCATCCCCACCATGTGCCCGAACCATCTCGGAGCGCGCGAATCAACTCAGTCCTCTAATTTGTTCACCATCCCCGTTCTAATGCGAACCACGTTGTTAATGAACCTGTCTCTCAGCGACACTCCAGTCATGCTCCTCAAACATTTCATCTCGAAAACATTCTATTCTTCTCTCCTCGTTTGATAGCTTCGTATAAATGTTTTATTTTCACTGAAGTATTATTACTGTATGCACCGACGCGCATACGTGCCATAATGGGAAGTTTTAAATGATTTTAGTTTCAATAAAGCACTAGAAAGCCTTGGCACTCTAATCTAGTTTCAATAGAGTTGTTTCTGCACGTACTGGAGTGCGAACAATCAGTGTTTACGATCTTCGCGCCCTACGTGAGAGTCCACGCAGACTCGTGTCGGAGCTCCGATGGAAATGGAACCTCTTAGTCTATTCCAATCGGTAAAAGTACCGGCCACAACGTAGCAACGCGAATGTTGAACGGGGGGGTAGGTGAGGTAACTCGTCCATCACTTAGTGTACCTTAATATCATAAGAGATTGAACGAAAAATCGCTGACCTAGTTAGATAATTACGCATAAATCCCTCATTCGCGTTATGAAAGAAGGAGAAAAGAGAAGAGCATAAAGAAGAAGCACGCGAAGAAGTTATAACCTACCATACCTGATTAACTTTGATATCTGCAATACCCGTCGCTATGTCGAGCCCTTCACTAAGGTTCCTCTCCTTGCAGCGGGTACGGCAGCGGCGCCGTGTCATCCAGCACTCTGAGCGACGACAGCTTATCGGTGCGCAGCAGTGGCGGCCCCGACGATTCGCCCGACAGAGATTTGGCCGCCTCTTGCGACCAGCACGCCGTCAGCACCGACCGTGTTTCCATTTACAGGTCAGCTGATCATTGTTGGGCATGTTAACACGAACCGTTTTCAGTTAACTAAGAGGAATGCAATGCTCACAAACATGGAAACGCGAAGCGGGTGCTATTGGTGTAGTGGGTACAGCATCCACTCACCGGATTCGAATCACGGTGTAGCTTTTCATTTCGCAAGCCTGTGAGATGGTGAGGTTAAATGGCGTTCGATAACCTAATGTCTGCAATTTGTTGATGAATGTTTCCTACCTACCCTTGATTCTTTTCAGAGTTTCTTTATTTGATAGTGTTTAATCCTCCAAACTCTTGGAACCTGTTAGCCATCAAATTCATCCTTTTACCGTTCTATATCAAACTGCAGAAGTGCTCCAAAATTATTTATCATTTCCATAACAAACGTCTTCCCGTCTCCTCACAGCTCCGGCGAAAGCGACTCGAGCGACACTAAGACCGTCGTACAGGCGGACGCCACTTCCCTGCAAAACATACCTGAGCCTCCTTGTGACGACGCCTCTTCGTCCCCACTGAGCCTCCCTTTGGCCGACTTTGTGCCTCCCGCCAAACTTAAGCCCGGCCTGGTAACCAGTGACCTGAAACATGATGGTAGGGTAGGACCACTAAGCAAGGAGACGGAGAATGTGGCAATACTGCCTAAGGAAACTCTGGGGCCACATGTTGATTCTGTCAAGGAGACCACGACTAAACATGAAGAAGAAAAAACATCTCGTAATGATCTCGTGGATAACAGACTTGAAGATAAACAAATGATTACGGAGTCCAATTCGTTAACCAGTTCTGGCTACTCGGATGGAAGTGGACCTCCAAACAGCCATCAAGTTCTCAGGGATAACTTCGTGACTGGCTGTTACTCAATGAACACGTCAGCTCCTCCTAATTTATTAAATGCCGCTCTCTCGTCGAGTGTAGACTCAGATTCTTCATTTTTCGTTTCCTCCTGCCAGACCAGTCTTTCAGTGAGCACTGAATTTGTCTCCGTGTCTGAATCTGTTGGCAATAGCTACGATGTCTACAGCACTCCAGAGATGTCCAACATAGTCAAGAGAGAACTAGGCGGCAGCAACTGCAGCAACCTGACCCCCTCCTCTTCCACCTCTTCTCTTTCCAACTACTCCTGTTCGTCTTCTCCCATCAGCGGCACTGCGGTGCCTCCCGTGGTCATGAGAAGGAGCAGTGCAGCTGGAACCAAGGGCAAGGGGCCGCGGCACCCGTCGCACAGGATGTCCTTCCCCTTGGCTCATCAGGCTAAGGCTGTCACAAGGACCATCAATGGCGGGACGCCGTCCCCCACCACGTCAACCGAAGCCGTCAGTGAGTTAACTATGATGCCTTTTATAAGCTTTTCATGCTTCGTAGATGCGTACATAGACGCACAACCTTCTCCTCAATACTGGAAGGGGGTCGATGAGAAGACAATCTGCACACTCATCCCCTTGCTTATTCACATTCAAGTATTAAATCCTTAGTGAAAAAGAGTCCGGAAATAGTCGGCTTGAAGTGCTAAGGTATGCTTCCAATAAAAATTACTTCTTTGTTTTAATCACATAATTTTCTCCAGTTTCATTGCATAATTGTGTCCTGTATTCTTTCAGATAAATCAACAAAAGACATGTCAAGCATGCCCCATTGGTGCCAAATTGGAGAGAGCGTCCGGATACGACCATACGACTACACTGGAGTCATCGCCTACCTGGGAGTCCCTCATTTCAGCAAGGGAAACGTGATGGCAGGAATCATACTAGACCTGCCCATGGGTGAGTGAACAGGGCTAGTTGTTATGTCAAATGCACGATTATATTGTAGCTAATCAGTAAACTCTGTTCCTTAGAATCTAAAGTTCGATTTTGATTAACTTCAAACTCTTACCCCATGTGTAAAATGAAATGTGATGTGTAATTAATTTATTTGTGCCTCAGGGAAAAATGACGGCAGCGTGGATGGCGAACGGTACTTTGATTGTGACCCCAAGTTCGGGATGTTCGTGCGGCCTGACAAACTGCACATTGACCGCAAAGGGCGGGCGATCAGAGCCCCGCCCACTAGCAGCTTAGGCTCCTCTCACCGACCTCGTCCAATGCACACTAGTACCACAATGAGTTCACTGGCAGCCGCTGTGAGCACACCTCTTTCTACATCGTCCACGATGAAGAGGTCCAAGTCGACGGCGGAGAAGCTTTCCGACTCGGGCATGAGGCGGAGTGCCAGCAAAAGTAAACTTGATTCTTTTCCTGATAATGAGTAACGCTTGCCCATCTACTAGTTGGGTGCCCTAGTGCATTTTATTTGTAAAAATTTATAGTAGATTATATTTTTAGCTTAATAGTCAGATTGTTAGCTTTTATTTAATGACTGTGTCTTGATAGCTCCACTGAGGGTCCTATCATGCATGCGAATGTGATATTACTTCGATGTTTAGTCAGCAACCTTAGAAGATAATTTTTTAGTCATTCATTTAATGCAGTTTTTGTGGATATGTACCCGGCATGTTTTAGTACCTAATTTTACGCATATCATCAACCGTGCATTAGCTGCCTTTCTGTGTGTAGTTGCTACTTATTATTTCAAACACTACATTTTGCCCGTCCAACATTTGTTTTGTCGTATGGTTTATATTATCAAACACAAGAAATTTCAAGACCCAATAGATCAAGTTTGCTATGTTTCATATTATGCGCGGTAGTAATTATTCACGGTAAAAAACGCATCGCACAGAATGCACTGCTGCATATTTACCCGACATATGACATAATGATTTGCATCAACTTGTTGTGGCCTCATGAGGGTCATGATGTTGTTTAAATATTTCTATTTCTTTTGGTTACATCAGCGTACAATGTTCCATCGAGTGGAATTACTCTAGCAATTTGCGTAGTAACGGCAAAGGGTTTCATAAGCTCCACTGCACTTGAACAAACAATGATAGCCAACTTCGCTAATTGGTGCTGTATGTTAATTAGTGTTGAAATTAGTATAAAATGTGTACCTTCTCCATGCCTGTTGAGTAGGTTAGTGATTATTATATTCTTCAGTGGTCTTTCTGCTTACCCTGTCATCTACATTTATGAAATTGGTATCCGTTGTACTTTGTATTCCTGTGAATAACCAGTAATGTCGTTAGGGTGGCGATATACAGAAAGTGGTTGATTGATCTCATTCCTTGACAATATTCGCCGAGCAATTGTACATGACCATTAATTTGTGAACATTTTGTGCATTAATGAGCGCTATGAACTATTGTCGAAAACGCAGAAAACTCTGATCAAATATGTGTGCTGGGAAGCCTCTCACTGGGTCAGTGTTCCGTCCCAAGCAGCGCCTGTTCTGGTACGATAGAAGGTCAACGATTGTCGTAAGAAATCGTAGAAATGCTTTCCAACTAATATTTATTGAAAGGGTACAAAGTCGGTAGTGTGTTTGAGGCACTGTCTGCTACATTTATAATCTTCGTTGATTCTTGAATCCTTATTGACACTCGTAAATGATACATTTCATTATCCGGGAAGCAGTTGATCTGTGCGTCATTTTTTGGATGTGTAGGGACCATTCTTCTGATGCCGTGGTCTTCATTCATTGCTGTTGACTTAATTTAAAAGCTATTGTTGTAATTTGCACGTACTGTTATTCATTCCGCTGAATGCTATTTAATGATCATTCCATCCTATGAATGGTAAATGTTTTGCATGTATATTATAGGTGTACCACATGAAATCAATGTTATTAAAAGTGAACATATCTTGAAAAAATGCATTTATTTTACCCATACTTCATTTTATACAACTAAATTCATTTCTGCTTTTTAAGTCATATTTAAATAGCAAACCTTTGTTTCAGTCAAAAGTTGACAAGTTGCATTTACTGTCTTTGATTTATTAGTTCTACAAATCTATGTCAATACCTTTTTTTTTGTCAGTGAAGAGATCTATTTGAAAAGTACAGGCACAGTTCCTATGGAATTTAACAAAAAAAAATTATTGCTCCTGATTAACTCATCGTCGTACATGAAATAATTCTTCTTCCGGCCCATAATATACAGATATTTTATTATAGAATTACTTTGACTTCTTGTTCGCCTTATAATCTAATGCTCCAACTCAAGAGGTATCAGTTTGTTATGTGTGGATATGTAAGTTGTATGGGAGAGTGCTGATCAAAAGGATTAGAGAACATACCGATTGCGCAATAAGAGAGGAACAATGAGGCTTCAGGAGTTGTAGAGGGTGTTACGATCAGATTTTTGCTGTGAGACAGGTCTGTGAGAAATATCTTGCTAAGGGAAAGGATGTGTCCTGGGGGAAAAGGCACACGACAGTATTGACAGGGAAGCACGGTGGAGGGTGTCGCGTTAAAGCGGTGCAGAGTTTCTATGTTGGCAGTCGAGTTTGTGTCAAAGTGGGAAGCGAGATGAGTGATTCGTTCACGGTGAAAGTAGTCTGAGACAAGGTTGCGTGATGTCTCCCTGGCTGTTCAATCTCTATATGGATAGACCCCCCCCTAGGCATCTGTTGGGTTTACGGGCTGCACGGAGTCCCGGCCCAACCGGGGGGGGGGGGGTGAACACCCTTATTTCCCTTCAGACTCCCCTCTTCTTTACCCTTCACTATCTCTCCTTTTTTCCTCATCCTGATTTACTTAACTTTCATTTAGTAACGCTACCAAATGGAAGGAGGTGTCCCCAAGATTGATGTGGGTGAAAGTCAAGTTAGGCGTAGAAAGATCGGCATTTGTGAGTGCTTACGGACCTGGCAGCGAGAGGAGTGAAGAGGAGAGGGAGCAATTCTGGACTGACTTGAGTGAGTGTATTGAGAGTTTTGGAGGTCATTTCAATGTAGTTGTACTAGGTGACCTTAATGCGAGAGTTGAAGATGAAATGGTGGAGAATGTGATAGGAAGGTATGGCGTTCCCGGTAGAAATGGCAGTGGAGAAAACCTGATAGGTCTGTGTATGGAGCAGGAGGTTGTGGTCGGGAACAGTTTGTTCAAGAAGCGAGATATTCACAAGTACACATGGGTAAGGATGGCCTATGGTGCAATGGTGGAGAGAGCACTGATGGATTTTGTGCTGTTATCGAGGAGAGTAGTGGGGAGGCTGTTGGATGTGCGGGTGTTGAGAGGGGAGGGTGGAAGAGTGTCTGACCATCTGCTGGTGGAAGGCAGATTAAGAGTGGAGCAGAAGTGGAAGGGCAACAAACGAGTGGGAGGAGGAAGAGAGGTAGTCAAAGTGAGTGGACTGAATGTGAAAAGTAGAGCCGAGGAGTTCCAGCAGGCGTTGAAGGAAGAATATGACAACGAGAGAGGACAGGATCTGAAAGATGTGGAGGAAGAATGGGAGACGTTAAGGTATGCGTTGCTGAGATGTGCGAAGAAGGTGTGTGGTGTGCGCCGTGTGGGAGGGTGCAGGAGGAAAGGCTGCGAGTGGTGGAACGAGGAGGTCAAACTG
>SDVV010035968.1:0-10998 GCA_016164225.1 Gammarus roeselii
TAGCATTCTAGTGTATTTCCGCTGCAGTGTGATACCATTCCTGTGTAATAAAGTGCCAATGTTATAACATTCCTGTGTAATTCCACTGCAGTGTGATGTCATTCCTGTGTAATAAATCGCCAGATGTATAGCATTCCAGTGTAATTTCACTGCAGTGTGAAGTCTTTCATGTGTAATAAAGTATCAGTTTAGTACCATTCCAGTGTGATACCACTGCAATGTTATGCCATTCCTGTGTAATAAAGTGGCAGTGTTATAGCATTCCAGTGTAATACCACTGCGGTGTTATGCCATTCCTGTGTAATAAAGTGCCAGTGTCATAGTATACCAGTGTAATACCACTGCAGTGTGATGCCATTCCACTGTCATGAAGTTTCAGTGTTATAGCATTCCACTCCAATTCCACTACAGTTTGATGCCATTACTGTGTAATAAAGTGCCAGTGTTATAGCATTCCTGTGTAATACCACTGCAGTGTGGTGCCATTCTTGTGTAATACAGTGCAATTGTTAAAACATTCCTGTGTAATACCACTGCATAGTGATGCCATTCCTGTGTAATAAATTGCCAGTGTTATAGCATTCTAGTGTAATTCCGCTGCAGTGTGATACCATTCCTGTGTAATAAAGTGCCAGTGTTATAACATTCCAGTGTAATACCACTGCTATGTGATGCCATTACTGTGTAATAAAGTGCCTGTGTTATAGCATTCCAGTGTAAAACCACTGCAGTGTTATGTCATTCTTGTGTAATAAAGTGTCAGTGTCATAGCATTCCAGTGTAATTCCACTGCAGTGTAATGCCGTTCCAGTGTAATAAAGTGCCAGTGTCATAGCATTCCAGTTTAATAATACTACAGTCTGATGTCATTCTTGTGTAATAAAGTGTCAGTGTCATAGCATTCCAGTGTAATACCACTGCAGTGTGATGCCATTCTTATGCAATACTCTCCTGTGTAACACCACTCCAATGTTGCAGCACTTCAGGATAACACCACTTCTTGACTAGAATAGATAAGATGAAGGGGCCCATCTACTCCGGAGCTCTGACACTAGCTCACTCCAGAGTAGGACCACCACAGAGTTATGGAACAGAGTGAAAAGCCACACCAGCAATGTACCATTCCAGTGTTCAAGTGTAATTTCACTCCACTCTACTATCACTTAATTATAAGACCACTTCAGTTTGGTACTCTTTAAGTGTAATACAACTACAGCGTACAGTAAAATCACTCCGTGGCATGATCATCCACGTGTAATATCACTCTATTGACATAACACGATAAAACTTATGTCATGGTGTAATTCGATAGCATCCTATGCAATAACACTTCCACGTTTATTGCAATAGCCTCACAATGCTTTAGTTCACCTCTGCAATAGCAGTATACTCCTATAGCACTCATTCCTATTGCATATCAGTGCTATAGCGTCAATGCACCTGACGGCCCATTATCACTCCCACACATTCTAACGCAGTAACTATGCCATTCCAACTCATTCCATTTAGATTTCCTATCCTGTACCCTACCATTCCAACGCATTCCAAAGTAATTTCCTCTTGTGCAATAGCATTTGCACGCATTCAAGAGTAGTTTCATGTCATCTGCAATTGCATTTCAACGCATTCCGATTCATTTTTTTTTCAATAGTTAATTAGCCCATTTCAGTTTCTTTACCAGTACAATAAAATTCCATCGCTTTACAGTGCAATTCACATTCATGTGCAATAGCATCCCAACACAATCCAGATTAATTTCCTCTCATGTTTAATATCACTCCAACGCAATCCAGAGCAATTTTCTCCTGTGTAATAAAATCTAACACAATTTTGAGGAATTGCTTCCCCAGTTCAAATGCCTCTCCGGATTTGCTCCATTATCCGCCGTAAAAAAATTAAACACATTTAATATTTGCGTACAAGTATTAGCGTAAGTCCTTCTGTGACACGGTAAAGTCTTCAAAGTATTTATTTCTCAAATCCGAGCATTGGGTTTTCAGTTTGACTAGAGAATTTGCATGATGGCGCAATAAGGGAATAAAACATTTAGGCCGCACTTCTGGACCCCACTCAACACAAACACATCAGGATACGGAGTGAGGGCTGTGTTTTACTCACATTCAAGCAGTGATGGGGGATGGCGGGTGTCCCAACGCAAACATATCAGGATACGGAGTGAGGGCCTTGTTATACTCACCTGTAAGTATGGTGAGGGAGGGGAGGGGACTCAACGCAACACATCGGGATCCGGAGTGAGGATCGTGTTATAGTAACATGTAATTAATAGGGGGGTGAGGGGGGCTCAACGAAACACATATGTATACGAAGTGAGAACTGCGTTATGCTTACATGTAAGTAATGGTGGCGGAAGGAGAGGCAACGCAAACACATCAGGGTACGGAATGAAGGTCGAGTTATGCATATATGTTAGTAGTGAAGGGAGAGGTGGGGGGGGGGGGCAACGCAAACAAATCAGGATGTGGAGTGAAGGCCGAGTTATACCTACATAAGTAGTGGTAGGGAAGGGGGGAAGGGGGGGGCGGGCAACGCAAACAAATCAGAAAATGGAGTGAAGGCCGAGTTATTCCTACATGCAAGTAGTGGTAGGGAAGGAGGGGGGGTCAACGCAAACACATCATGATACGAGTGAGGGCCGTGTTTCACCTACATGTAAGTAGTGGAGGGGGAAAAGGGGTTGACTCAACGCAAAAACATCAGGATACGGAGTGGTGGCCGTATTATACTTCCTTGTAAGCAGTGGTGGGGGAAGGGGGCTAAACGCAAACACATCAGAATACGGAGTGCGGGCTGTGTTATACTTACATGTAACAAGTGGAGGAGGAGGAGGGGGAGGGCTGAACGCAAACACATCAAGATACGGAGTGAGGGCTATAAAACACTCACGAGTAGGTAATGGATGGGGAGAGGAGGGGGCTCAAGGTAAACATATCAGGATACTTCGTGTTATACTTTTATGTAAGTAGTGATGGGAGAGGTGGGAGCTCCACGCAAACACAGCAGAATACGAGAGAAGGGGTTGTTATGCCTACATGTAGGAAATGGTGGTAGGAGGCTCAGAGGAAACACATCAGCGTACGGATTGAGGTATGTATTATACGTACATGTAAGTAGTGGAGGAGGAGGAGGGGTATGCTCAACGCAAACACATCAGGATGCGGAATGGTGGCTGTGTTATACTTACATGTGAGCAGTGGTGAGGGAGGATGACCAAGCCCAAACACATCAGGGTACGGAGTGAGAGCAGTGTTAGATTTACATTCAAATAGTGTTGGACGAGGGGGGGTGGCTCAACGCCAACACATCAGGATACGGGGTGAGGACCGTGTTATACATACTTGTAAGTAGTGGTGGGGAATCAGGGCTCAGCGCAAACATATCAGGATTCGGAGTGATAGCTGTGTTATACTTACATATAAGCAGTTGTTGAGAGGAGAGGGGTACTCAACGCAAACACATCAGTATACGGAGTGGGGCCGTGTTATGCTTACATGTAAATAGTGGAAGGCAGGAGGAGTTGGCGCAAAGCTAGCACATCAGGATACGGGGTGAGGACCGTGTTATACATACTTGTAAGTAGTGGTGGGGAATCAGGGCTCAACACAAACATATCAGGATTCGGAGGGAAGGCTGCGTTGCACTTACATGTAATTGGTGGTGGGGGAAGGAGGCTCAACAAAAACACATCAGGATACTGAGCAAGGGCCGTGTTATACCTACATGTTAATAACGATGGGGAAGGGGTAGGGGGTGCTACTTAAACACATCAGCATACGGAATTAGGATCGTGTCATACATAAATGTAAGAAGTGGTTGTGGAAGGGGGTGGGGGGTCAACGCACACACATCCAGATACGGGGTGAGAGCTGTGTTACAACTACATGTAAATAGGGGTGGGGGAGACGAGGAGGCAACGCAAACACATCAGGATACGAAGTGAAGGCTATGTTATTCATGCATGTAAATACAGGTGGGAGAGGAAGGCTCAACGCAAACACATCAGGATATGGATCGAGGGCTGTGTTATACGTACATGTGTGTAGAGGTGGGGGAGAGGGGATGTACGTTGGTTGAGTTCACGAAGTAACATTTTGACCACAAGTGGTGTACTTCGGATACTTTCGGATGTAGGGTGTCGAACGTCGAGAACTTTTTCACACGAATATTTTGAACACGAAAGTGACATGCAGGGTTGGATATTAACACGAAATAAAACGTACAATCGCCTGCTACATGGCTAAAGCACATTTAAGAGTTGTGCCTCCAACTGAAAGTGTACATCCCGGATTTTTTAACCGAAAGTTGGAAGCATCGATTGTTTTTAGGTCCAAAAGGATTTTGCAGCGATGTTTTTATCACAGGTGTTAAAAATAGAATATTTATAACCAAAAGTATTTCTAGCATGTTTTTTTTTCATCGGAAGGGTTCAAGTCCAAATTTCTGGAAACGTGGGGTGTTTAGCATTGATTTATACAGAATGTGTTTTTGAAAGTTCAGCGCTGTTTTCTACCTATTCAACAGCGTTCCCACGCACTTCACTTTGCATTGAAACGCAACTGAGCAACTAATTTGATGCATAAAAAAAATTGTATAAGTAGTTTGGAGCATAATTCATAACGTTAAATATATTCTGCATGAGACGAGACAACACAAAAATGAGACAAATCAGTAACATGTGCTACCTCACGGTGAATGGCCACCCCTTTCGGTGCGCCCAACCACAGCCATAAATGGCTCGGCGCGCAACCATCGTGGGCGGCGCCATCTAAACACACGAAATAATATTCGTAAAGAGGTCACAAGTGACATGACAGTTTGCGATCATAAGCGCTTATGGAGCAAAACTGAATTGATCGACCGAAAGAGTTTTCCGCGCAATATTTTCTAATAACATTAATTTGGGTCCCAAATGTTTTGATGATATCTACTCCTTATGCAACCAGTATTAGGAGTAGATATCATCGAAACATTTGGGGTATAGAAGTATAGAAGCCAATATCGATACTTGAACTTAGCCTTATGCTAATACCGATAGCAGATACTGATAATCAGATAACCGGATACTTTAATAAACTCATGCGATTCTTATGTCACACATTTATCAGTGATGGATCGGATGTTAAATTATTAATTTCAACGCCGATAAGGATATTTTCATTTAATATTAAATTAGATTACATTGGATCAAGGAGTCCGTCTCCATCGGAACTGCGATGCAAGTCTTTGTGAGTTCCCGCTTAGAATGAGAAAAGTATCAACTCGGATGGATTCGCATTCCAGTCTGTTCGAAAACAATATCTTTATAGAAATTAAAATTTTGTATTGGGGTATATATGCACGCTGGTAATTACAGGAATAATGCTCTAATGAAACCGCCCTTGCTTCTGTGCTCTCTCATTATTATATCAAAGAACATTGGTGGGTAGAAAAACCACCCTGCCTTTCTACACAGATTTTACACATGTTACACGGCCTTTCTACACATGTTTACCGAATGCGATTAACTTTTCCAGTAGGTGAGGCCAGTGTTTAGGCTTTGTAGTGTGAATGGTGGATTTAAGAAACCCCGCCGAGCTGTCTTGCGTGCGTTGCACTCCATCAGTTAGTGTTTCATGTTGATTGCCACTTGGTACCACCAAGGACATGATTACGTGAACGGTCTTATGGTTGTGAATTATTTATGTGTGTCCTGTACCCAGACGGTTGTTGAATATTTGAACTCTTCTATTGGAAAAAATGGTTCCCAGTGACATTTTCTGTTTCTTTCGTCGCAACAAATCGTTCCAACGGAATGATGAGAGGGAACCGCCCTTGTTAGTGTGTGTGTGATGATAAATTGTTCTTAATTGGTGGATGGCAGTTTAGCGTGGGCGTCTGCCTGCTCATATCTCCGTATTATCGTTTGATTCGGGATCCATCGACAATCGCTCTCTTGGTCTGCCTCGGACATTGTGAAAAGAGAATGTTGTTACTAACGTAAAGAGGAGTGTGTATACTGCAGAGTTTGACTTAAGTGAGGGCACGCAGACTGTTTGAGAAGATAACGTATTTGAGGAGAAAATTTCTTTCGATGATTGAGATGGCTAATTTCAGCCACCCTCCTAATAAGGGGGAAACGGCTGCATGTCTCTACATACACAACACGCAGAGAAAACAGAGGCTTCTTGCGGAGAGTAGCCGAACGTGAGGTGGCCCGGAAACAGCGGCAGTGCATATATGTCGAAAATCTTGACATCGTTTATCGAGTCGTTTTCGAAAATAGTGGTGGTGGGTTGATCATCCAATTTTGTGAACTGATTCAAAATATTTGTCTTGAGAATAAAGACCTGATAGCAGTAGTTACTATGTCGCTGAAAACGCAAATGCGAAGGAATTAGATAGGGCTAAATTACGGTGGGGAGGGGGTTGGGGTCGGAACAGGTTTTAGCACGCGGAAGGGGTGGACGGACGAACAGCTTTCGGATTATTGATATGGCATTTATATGTTAATAGGTTATATAAACATATGATTATAGGCTATATTAATAGTTTATTTACATATATATTTACACATTAGTTACAATAGTTATTTTTATCGCATTTCAATGCTAAGCATACTTGAATGCGTGCAAATGCTATTGCACAAGAGGAAATTACATTGGAATGCGTTGGAATGGTAGGGTACAGGATAGGAAATCTAAATGTAATGAGTTGGAATGGCATAGTTACTGCGTTAGAATGTGTGGGAGTGATAATGGGCCGTCAGGTGCATGGACGCTATAGCACTGATATGCAATAGGAATGAGTGCTATAGGAGTATACTGCTATTGCAGAGGTAAACTAAAGCATTGTGAGGCTATTGCAATAAACGTGGAAGTGTTATTGCATAGGATGCTATTGAATTACACCGCAATATAAGTTTTATCGTGTTATGTCAATAGAGTGATATTACACGAGGGTGATCATGCCAAAAAGTGATTTTACAGTACGCTGTAGTTGTATTACACTTAAAGAGTACCAAACTGAAGTGGTCTTATAATTAAGTGATAGTAGAGTGGAGTGAAATTACACTTGAACACTGGAATGGAACATTGCGGGTGTGGCTTTTCACTCTGTTCCATAACTCTGTGGTGGTCCTACTCTGGAGTGAGCTAGTGTCAGAGCTCCGGAGTAGATGGGCCCCTTCATCTTATCTATTCTAGTCATGAAGTGGTGTTATCCTGGAGTGCTGCAACATTGGAGTGGTGTTACACTGGAGAGTATTGCATAGGAATGACATCGCACTGCAGTGGTATTAAACTGGAATGCTATAACACTGGCACTATATTACACAGGAATGGCATCACACTGCAGTGGCATTACACTGGAATGCCATAACACTGGCACTTCATTACACTCGAACGGCATCACACTGCAGTGAAATTACACTGGAATGCTATAACACTGACAATTTATTACACAGGAATGACAAAACACTGCAGTGGAATTACATTGGAAAGCTATAACACCGGCACTTTAATACACAGAAATGGCACCACACTGCAGTGATATTACACTGGAATGCTATAACACTGCCACTTTATTACACAGGAATGGCATAGCACTGCAGTGGTTTTACAGTGGAATGCTATAACACTGGCACTTTATTACACTGGAATGGCATCACACTGCAGTGGTATTACACTAGAATGCTAAAACACTGGCACTTTATTACACAGGAATGGCATCACAATGCAGTGGTATTACACTGAAACGCAATAACACTGGTACTTTATAACACAGGAACGGCATCACACCGCAGTGGTATCACACTGGAATGCTATAACACTTCCACTTTCTTACACAGTGATTGCATAACATTGCAGGGGTATCACACTGGAATAGTATTAAACTGGCACTTTATTATACATGAATGGCTTCACATTGCAGTGAAATCACACTGGAATGCTATAACATTGGTATTTTATTTCACAGGAATGGCATCACACTGCAGTGGTATTACACTGGAATGCTATAACACTGGCACTTTATTACACAGGATTGACATCACACTGCAGTGGTATTACACTGGAATGCAATAACACCGGGAACGATTTTAAACGCTGCACTACCAGTAGTAGGTATAGGAGCGAAAATTGCCCTGGAAAAACGAGGAGCGAAAATTGCCCCGGAAAAACGACTAGCGAAAATTGCCCTGGGAAGACTTACTACATATATGCTTTTGTGATGGAATTAGATAGGCGATAATTAGTGACTCCATGTATGCTGTTTGTGGAGGAACTAGATCGGCGATAATTAGGGACTACAAATATGCTGAGTCAAGGAATTAGATAGGCGATAATTAGTGACTCCATATATGCTTTTGTGAAGGAATTAGATCGGCGATAATTAGGGACTTTATATATGCTTTGTCAAGGAATTAGATGAGTCTTAATTAGTGACTCCATATATGATTTTTGTGAAGGAATTAGATATAGGATGACTAGATCTTTGAACCTTTTATCGAATGTATTTTGTTAGGATGTATGTTATTAGTTAATGTGACCGACTTAGTCGCTGTATATCTCGGACATTGTGGTTTTATGTTCAGACAAATTGATCTTGTGATCAAATTAGTTACTGATGATACATAGAGATACCAGGAACGCAAGTTTTTTATGAGTCGGCCGATGTATTTGTAGGATGTATATTATTTGTTAGTGTGTCTGACTTAGTCGCTGTATATCTCGGACATTGTAGTTTTATGTTAAGCTAAATTGATCTAATGGCCAAGTTAGTTACTGATGGTACATAGAGTACCATGAACGCAAGTTTTTGTGAGTCGGCCGATGTATTTGTTAGGATGCTTGTTATTTGTTAACGTGACCGACTTAGTCGCTGTATTTCTCGGACATAGTAGTTATATGTTTATCTTCTTTTATTCTGGTCAAGTGAGTTACTTACGGTACACAGAGACTACCCGTGACGGGTGGGGAAGAGGGAGGGGTCGACTGGAGTCAGGCGGTGTCCAAACCGCAAATGGTAATTAGCTTGATGGACTTTATATGTCAACTGTCACACAATCTTATCTTTCGGTATACGGTCCACTTGGAGAATTGTTTTTCTTACGATATCTTTCAGATTCCTTACGATATCTTTTTGCTTGCATTTACGATTGCTTAAGTACGGATTATAAATATGTACGTTATTAGGTCTTGGCAACGCTATATATGATTGTACTGGAACATTTCGCACGGTATGATATATATTACTATGTTTGTTATTGAATGACTCATTTGAATAGAATTTTTTTACTGCTCAAACCTGAATCGTTAGGATAATCGTTGTAGTTATGCAAGAAATATGGGGTATATATTAGGAGAGCTTAGCTAGTTGTGCTTTATTTGACTCATTTTCAGAGGATGTTTGGTGGTGATTTAGCGGTGAGATGCTTGATGTTGAATATAGGCTATGAACATTTACAGGTTTCAACATGTTCATATTGACGTGCTTTCATATTTTTTCACGCAAAAGTGGACTCGGGTGGTAGTATTTCTGTGGGGTATCGATACGACCGCAATCCTAATTATCTTCGTATTTGTTTTACGGTATTATTTCACATGAGTATTTACTGTTCTGCTACCCTTAGCTGCTGGTCTGAGGCATCGGACATGCAAGCATCATACTGTAACACGTTGGTTGCAAGCAAATGATCTCACTCGGGTATTCGTTGGTCGTTTCGCTTTTTTGATTTGCACCAGCAGTCATTTATTTGTTTCATCGTACAAATGATTTTTTATTCGGGTTCTTGGAGAAGTCCATGTATTGCCGCAAGATCGGGGTTAACCTTTAAACTGGAGACTCATGCCATGCTCATTATTGGTTATATCCAGAATGTGACTTTGCTTGATGTTGTTCAGAGACGATGGGTGAATCCGATGCAAGTTATGTCTGAAGTATTATACGTGACTGGAATAGGTCTAGAAATTTGTTATAGATTTGGATGGCATCGTAGTAAAAAATAGCGTTATTCTCATGATCTCAGAGGTAAATGTCAGATATTTCGGAGGAATGTACGTTTAAGAGGTGCATGTCTTGGTATCTTATACACGTTTCTTGTTTGTTTGGTTAAATGCAAGTTCATTGTCATTCATCACGTTTTTAGAATAGGTCTTTCAGTTTCGTAGGTTATCTGTTGAATTTCCATCTTCAATGCAATCTGTTGGTTATTTATACAATTCAGGATATATTACGTTTATTTCTACAATACAGAACATTATTTCAGGTCTAATTTAGTTACATTTTGTTCATTTATAGTGATTTATATATCTTCTTTCATCCTGATACAATATTTGACGTAGTTATTATAGATTTAAAACAGACCATTCGTTACAAATTTGGTCTTGCTGTTAGGGTATTGTACATTTATTGTACGACCATTCATCAGTATTTATAAGGAGTTAGCGAGACCCCTAGGCAAAGGCTCATTCTGTTTATCTTGCTTGTGTAAATGGACCGATATATTAGGATGGATACCATAATGTAGTACAATTTTTATGTGAATGATAGCAGAGTAGAGAACCTTATTTAGCTATTTTATATATGTTCCTGATGTTATGTTTTTCTTTCCACGAGAATCATAGGATTGTATGTTTAAGAGGTGTATGTCCATACTGCATCTTTGTGGAATTTTCGTCATTGATCCCTAGCAAATGCGTAGTTTAACGTTTAGATGATAATTTACTGAATGGATGGGTCCTAGTGGAGAGGTGGTTTATACTCTTTGGTTGTCATTTTTGGTGTTCATCCATGTTCAACGGGATATATCTTTGTTCGAGGCTGTTCAGAGACGATGGGTTAACAGATGCGAGGTACATCTGTGGCATCGTATCATGACTGTGTGTTACTTCTAAAATTGTTATTCATCAGTGGTAGATTGCTGAGAAGTGACCTAGTAAAGCATTATAGAGTTCATTTTTATGACACAGTAGGATTGGATTTGTACTCCCAGAGGCATAGCAT
>SDVV010035969.1:0-10998 GCA_016164225.1 Gammarus roeselii
CCAGCCTCGACGCGACCCTCGCCCCCTGCGCCAGCAATCCGCGGACTGTAATGGTTAATTGTTCTACTCATGCATCTCACAAACATTTTTCTGAGTATGGGTTTTACAGCGCTGGGAGGGGGAAGCAGAGGTTCCAGGATTCAGAGGGGCTTCTAAAGGGTCCCACAGTTTCTCAAAATGGTCCTAAAGGGTCTCAAGGGTGTCCCAAGGGCCCCCAGAAAGGTCCAAGTGGACCCCTCCAAATCCACCTGGTCTCTCAAGTCCCCCGGTTTCCCGAAACCCTGGGTCTCCGAGTTCTGCGGGTCCCACGAAAACCTCCCCTCTCTGGGTCACCTTGTCTCAACCAACCTCGATACATATAATAACAAATTCAAAATTTATCACCATGAAAAAAGAGCAGAGAAAAATGATAGAGCCCAAGCAAGAAGGAATAATAAAATACTAAAACAAAGTGTTAATGATCGATAAAATGAATAATCATCCATCCACCCCAAGGGGGTGGTGAAGAAGTTAGAGGATATTGTTGATTCGAGAGGGTTCGGGCAGCATGATGAGGATGGATAAAGGGAGATTGGTGAAAAGGGTGTTGAAGATGGAGGCGAGTGGACGTAGGCCTCGAGTGTAAGCGATTGCGAATGCCCATCCACGCTGTTCAAGAGGCTAGGTCATGGAGCCCGCCAAACCAATAGCAATTCTGCTCCTGACAACCAAGCTGGGATTTGACCTTTGTAACCTGTAAACCTCTGGGTTTGACCTCCGGGACCAGGATTAGGACATACCTACCTGGGCTCCCTACTAGGCTCGCTCTCGTGGGCATCAACCTTTAGGGGTTTGCAACCCATAAGTTAGACATGGACCTCTGGGTTGATCGAACAAAGATACGTGCTGGCATACAGGTCCCCACTTTCAGGCCGAATCACACATCCCGGCGGCATCCGCCCAAGGAAATTGGATAGCAGAGGGCACACCTTGGTACTCTCTTCTAGTCCAGGCCGGGAACACACAAGGGAGCCACGCTCACGAGAGGGAGACCAAAGTTTGGATGAATGGGCGGCGTGAAGCAGGCTTTCAGGCGAAGATACAACAGTAGGGATGTAGCGAGAGGGCGTGCAATAGATAGGCCCGAGTGGAGAGTGGAAGATTATTGACGTGGCCCTGATGCGCATTCACGCCTTTGGCGTCACGTTGAGAAACGGGACGGACGTAGGTGCGGTAGGGGCAAGCAACTATGACTTGATTTAATTTGAGCCTCATTTTCACCACAGCCTCAACGTGAGTCCTAATAGGCTCCCCGTAGGGTGCAACCGTCATTGATTCAGGTAAGTTCGCACGGCCTCGCGTGTGAAAATATTAGTCTTGTCAAGATGAAATCAAGTTCATACTTCAATTGTGGCATGTACGCGTCCTAGCGCGTACAAGAAAGTAAAGGGTTAACGCGTGTCTACGTAAATGTATCGTTATCTCTGTGCGTAATGGGGTGGAGAGACCACCTCACTTGCACAGGTGTTTGGTGATTAGACAGCTTCGTATAGTCCGGTGTGTTTCCGAAAGCGATAAGCTTTTTATGGTAGGTTGAGTCAGTGAGTAGACTTTGTAGGTTGCACGGGGGATTTAAGAACGCTCGTCGGGCTGCCGCGAGTGCGTTGCAATCCATCAGTAAGTGTTTCACGCTGATAGCCACTTGGTGGCAACAGGGGCAAGGTAGCGCGTTTGGTCCTATGTCGACATCCATCAGGTGGTTGTGAATTACTCACGTGTGTCCCGTGCACAAGCGGTTGATGAACACTTGGTCTTTTCGGTTGGTGAATTTTGTTTCCCATTCTCCGACTAAGAGCATTTTTTTTCCACTCAGTTGCCACATTTCATCCCATCGGGATATTATATGGGAGTTGATGTTTCGAGCAACTATGACGTAGCAGGGGTTAAATCAGCAAAAGCTGTCGAGCCACACAGCTGACACTGATCTCGGTCTCACTCCAAACCCAACCTGTGAGTTGCGGTGTCATGGCCGTATACTCTAGCGCGAAAGATACGAGCTTCTGATGTGTGTGTTAGTTTAGAGAGAGGAGAAAGGGATGCGTCATAGGTTAAGTTGATGGAAAGTTTGATAACGGATAAAATTACAGAATTCTTAGAATCAAACAAATTGATTGGCAACTCCCAGCATGGCTTTAGACACAACCGTTCCTGTCTTACGAATCCGCTACTCTTTTTCAGAAATGTAATCGAAATCCACGACACAAAATCTCCAATCGATATCATCTACCTTGACTTTCAAAAAGGCTATGATAAAGTCCCCCACAAGTGTTTAGTTAGTAAATTGCACAGCATCTGTATTCGAGGCGAGCTTAACAACTGGATAAATGTGGGCTTTCGGACAGACGGCAGCGAGTTGTACTTAACGGAGCTTCCTCCCCCTGGGGTAATGTTACAAGCGGCGTGCCTCAAGGATCCGTGTTAGGGCCAGTTCTCTTTATAACATTCATTAACGATCTCGATAGCAACGTACTCTCCAACATAAGCAGCTTTACAGACGATACCAAAATCGGAGGGAAAGTGCAAACTGAACTAGAGCGTCAGCAGATCCAACTAGACTTGAACAAAATTGTTGATTGGTCAGATAAGTGGCAAGTGAAATTTAATGTAGACAAATGCGAAGTTATGCACATAGGTCCTCATAACCCCAAAAACGGATATTCAATGTCTGAAAAGAAACTCATATCCGTCACCGAAGAGAGAGATTTAGGCGTCATAATTAGTTACGACTTAAAAAGCAGGAAGCAATGTAACGATGCTGCCAAGAAATGCAACAAGATGCTGGGTATGATATCCCGCCCTACCTCGTACAAAAAACCAACACAGTATGCTTAAGTTATTTAATGCATTTGTTAGACCGCATCTCGAGTATGCCATTTAATTCTGGTCTCTATTCCTTAGAAAAGACGTTATTAAACTTGAGAAGGTTTAACGTAGAGCTTCCAAACTCATTCCTTGCTGCGGAAAAAATCGTACGAAGACAGGCTTTGTGGACTCAATCTTTATTCGCTAGAGAAACGTTGAGCCAGGGGCGACATGATAGAAGTTTGGAAGATTATGGAGGGTAAGGAAAACGTCGACCGAGCGAGCCTTTTCCCTCTAGATACAAACGGAGTGACTAGGAACCATGGATACAAAATCGTTGGGAAACATTTCTCACTTGACATCACGCGCAATTTTTTCACGAAGAATGGAACAAACTTCCAGCAGAGGTTGTAAACAGCAATACAATCGATACGTTCAAGTCGCGGCTCGATAAGTTCTACATAAATCGCCAATAAACAGCTAAACCGTTTCCTTTCCTGTTGTTATAAAAAAAAACAAATGGCACACGAAGCTCTCTTAGACGTTCTACTTCAGTACTAATCCTCTTGCTATCAACAGGCAACCTAGTTTGGGCCAATAGTCCTGTTGTTATCTTCCTACACTTGTAAACACTTGTAAGCCACTCATGTGGAGGATTCGGTCTTGCATATATATGTCACTGAAAAAATTTAAGTGGCACCAAGTATGCACTGAATACCTGTGAGGGTATGAAGGCCGTCGCAATCGGAAGAGAACATGATCTAGAACGCACCCATGTATTAGGGCGGAGGGGTGCTGGCCAGTCAGCGACGCTAGGTTGTCAAGTATTCTTGGATCAGTTTATACTGTCGTGTGCAATCAGACAATTTTTTCCCTTTATTACTTGCGGAACTCCAAAGTTGAATTCTGGCTATGTGGGCTACATGAAGTTGCTCCGGATAAGATGAAAAACGAAGAACTAGTAAACGGAATGGATTTCACATACGTGAAAAATAAACGGAGTGAATCGTCGAGATCATACGAAAGCAAAGTTTCTCAACCATAGGTTAACCCTGTCTGACAAACGTAATTTATTATATATACCTTGAGACCCTGTGAGCAGGAGAACAACGATTGCAGGTAGCTCATCAACCAAACATTGTCATCATGGTAGAAATAAACATCTTGTCCAGATCATATTTAATACACTGCCATTGTTAAATCAGTTCAATTAACATCCCGGAAATGTAACAACATATTTATAATAGAAGCAGGGTTTACAGATCTAAAAAATTATTATAGGCTATTACGCTGATAAACTGTACAGAGTACGTCGGACTTGACGCGGATGACATCTAGAGAAATTTCAATGAAATCCAAGAAAATAATACCGAATCACTATCGCGTACCAGAAGTACTATAGGTACATCGTCAAGAGAAGTGGACTAATAGGCACAAACCCTATAACAGGCGGCACAACATTAAAATAATAATTAAAACTCCTACTTTTATATTTCTTGTAGAACAAGAATAGGGACGTTAAACTATAACTTTTGTTCGTTCGACACAGAAGGTAATGCACGATTGTTAAACATCGATTGCTTTCATGAACTAGGAAGACGTTGCGCGCTTACAAGAAAACAGCAGTGGACCAGTAGATTAGCGTATGTGCTGCCATTCGTCAAGATGGATAGCTCATCAAATTTTCAAAGGAACATCAAACGAGAACGTTATTCTTTCTATACATTCCTTTATAACTGACTTTATTTGATTTGATCCTCAGTTCCACTAAAGCCTCAACGCGGCGAGTCATAATAGGCTCCCCCGTAGAGCTCGATGATAATGGATTCCAGTAGGGTCGCACGCCTCAGTGTGCGAGAAAAAAAAAACTTCAAGTTAGAAAAATTTGAAAATTTAGCAATGTCAGACGCACGCTGGTGCGCATAAGAAAAACGCTTAGACGAAACGGAATTACGCTTCCAACCATTTGGAACTTCATGAGTAATATGTACGCACGCTAGTGCGTATAGGCAGCATCGTCGGGACTAGTACAAGGTTTACGGCAACACGGACAAAGTTACCTACGACATCAACGCATCACGACCTAGACCGCCACACGGTTCAGGTCGACCACAGTACACTTCATTTATTCGGGTAAGACTCAGACGGAACGAATCCTCGCCTCCGGTCATTTAGAACTTTAAGAGTAATATGTACACAAGCTAGAACGCACAGGTATCATCGTTGGGAGTGGTACAAGATCTACAGCTTCACGGATTAGATCAACTTCAACCACAACGCGTCACAGGGTTCAGAGCTACGCAGTCCAGGTCAACCCCACCAACTACATATGGTCCGTGCACGCGCGAGGGCACAGACTGAAGAAAAAAAAAACATAACGAAATCACAAACAGAAACTCCCGCACAAATTCACTAGCATTGTATATTTTTCATGACAAACTTGTGGATCGTGAAGAAAGTAAGGGCAGGTTCGTACCGGACAAAAAAACTACTCGGATTATTGATTTCGCACTCATTGTTTAAATAGATAGGGTGGGGGTTGCTAAGGTCCCTTGGGTCCCAATAGAGCCCGGCGAATCCCGGAGGGTAACCCAAGTCCCCCGGGTCTTTCGGACATCCCCGAGACCCCTCGTCTCAGCTCATCTAGGCTTGTCTCGAATCATTTCGGCCAGTCTCGGCTCGTCGCGACCAACTCGACTCGTCTCAACTTGTTTCGACTGATCTCGGCACACCTCGACCAGCCTCGACGCGGCTCTCCCCCTCTGCGCCAGTGATTATGTGGACTGCGATAACTAAAGTTTTTACTCAAGCATTTTAGGGTGGGAGTGGGGTGGCAGAGGTGTCTCGGGTCCCAAAAGAGCCCGACGAATCCCGGAGGGTAACCCGGGTCCCCTCGTCTCAGCTCATTTCGGCCAGTCTCGGCTCGTCGCGACCATCCGACTCGTCTCAACATGTTTCGACTGATCTCGACGCACCTCGACCAGCCTCGACGCGACCCTAGCCGCAGACTGTAATAGTTATTTTTTTACTAAAGCATTTCACACATATACATTTTACTGTGTATGGGTTTTACAGCGTGGGGAGAAGGAAGCAGGGGTCCCAGGGTTCAGAGGGGCCACAAGCGGGTCTCAAAATTTATCAGGGGGGTCGCAAATGGTCATCGGAAGGGTCCAAGTGGGCACCCTCAAATCCTCCTGGCCTTCCAAGACCTCGGGTTCCTGAAACCTCCGGGTCCCCAGAGTTCCACGAGTATCCCACATTCCCAGGTCACCTAGTCTCAACCAGCCTCGGCTCGTCTCGACTCGTCGCCTCGCCTGTCGACTCGTCTCGATTCGCCTCGTCCCCTCCACGCACACACAGTGCCATTCAAAACTTTCACTCTCTAATATCAACATCAACATTATTTCACTATTTAGCCATCAAAACGCATAGCTATGCTCGGACATTTATTAGACGCCTGGGAGAGCGCAAATTCTCCCACCATAGGTTGGACTAGACTAACCAACACACCGCATAGTCCACCTAAGGCCTCTGCGGGCGTCTAACGATACACAATTATATAACTAATCCAAAATTGACCGCCATAAAAAAAGGGCACAGATAAATAAAAGAACCCACGAAATAAGAAACAATACAACCCTAAAATAAAGTGTCAATGATCAATAAAATGAATAATCATCCATCCACCCCAAGTTCATTATTAAAGATCAGAACGGCAGCATTTTGCTCATTTGATGACGAAATGTGTTAATAAATATCAGACTTTGTCTCGTACCCCCCCATACACTGGATTAGGAACTAGTTTTTAGAGTGGTAGTAGTTTCTTCTGTTTTCCACCGGAGCTCCAACGTGTAGTCACGGAGTGCTCCCCCGTAGGGCACGACTAGTTTTTAGAGCCTCTGTCCTTTCCGATTAAAATTGAATACCATTAGAACTTTAATTAATAGAGGTTACAGAGTGTGTTCAGAGTTTCAACGTGTACACCCGGAGTTAGAGACCCTGAAGAGTTTCCCCATTCCTAAGGTCTTTCCTCCTTTCTCAACCTTTCACAAATAAAGAAAACCTTTTACTCAAAATTCTCTAAGCAAGTTAAAGAAGTTTCTTAACATATAATCTTTCACTTATGCATATCATATTTCAGCCCAGCCTAGGAAACACTTTCACATGAATTCAATTTACTTTTCATATTGGTAAATAGTTTAAAAATTTAGTAATTTTATCCGTATAAGAACAGCCTGCCAAAACATATGCTTTCGTTTCTGGTTTATAACTTCAGTTGTGCAAATTGCGCATCGCGTCCGTTGACATGGCCACACGCAACCTTAGCTTTGTGAGCGGAGTTCTCGTACGGGTAATGTTCGTACCCGGCTTCCCCACCGAGGCATTTACATTCTAGCAGAGTTTTATGGAGTTAGGATCTCCGATCTTTTACCTTTTTTCCACTTCCAAAGAAACAGACCTTTGAATTCTCAAGCCTATCTCTGTTCGTTAACAAATTCAAGCATTATCTAAGTAGTGCTAACAGCTCATTCCCACACCATCTTGTTATTCAATGGGTTAAAATAGTTTCATTTCATAATACATCAATAAATAAAAGGTAGTAGGGTTCAGTAAATAGTATTATTTTCAAAACTAACATGTGTGATCTTCATTTTATATAACTGATGATGGAACTGGACTCGGAGACTGTATCAATGAATAATTATTTGAGTTTTAAATACCTTATTTTCATCAACTTTCTTGGTTATTGTACTTTGGCTGTAAGGCCCTAGAACACAAATCTGAGAATATTCAAGTAGATTCCTAAACAAGTAAAACATCAAAGGTTGAAGTGCTTTGGAGGACGAGCTCAGTCACCAAATTGCCTAATTAATCTCGCAACGATGCTTTAAAAAATCAACATAAAAATGCTCGGGATCAGGAGAGTTTGATAAGAGCCATTTGATGTTAGTTGCGATTGTAATACATGAGCCGTGGACAAATTAGCTCAGGGTGACATGGATTTTTAGCGCGCTGGAATCTATGTAATTGTAGCACCGAACAACTAACAAGGAAGAACAGTTTGATAAGGATTGAGATCACACTTACTGTAGGAACAACGGAAAATTGAAGTAGTCAATTCAATTACTTATTGACTAAATCGTTGAAGGTCGTCAGATCTAATAGAAGTATGTATTAAACAATGATGAAAAAACATTTGTAAGTTTACTAATGGCAGCATCGGTTAGCCAATGTTATAATTAACGGGTATAACCACCGTACTCTTCGTACATAGTTCATCAGTGGAGTAAATTGGTAAAGAAGCAGCAGTATCATGAATGGAAAGCGCAGTATCATAATTGAAGACTTGCGTAAGAAGTGATGACGGAGAATGTGGCGCGTCGCACAATGGCAGAAGTGACGCCTAATCAGAACCTTCTTCTGAAAACAAGATTTGATTTGGGCCTCATTTCCACCAGAGCCTCAACGTTAGTCATAATAGGCTCTCCCGTAGGGCGCGTCCGATAACAAGAAACCTCTTTGTTAACAAAAAACTGCTGACACTCGTGATCTACTGGTAGCTTTCAATGAACACAAAAAATGTAATACCAAAAATAATTTAACACAAATTTATTACTGAAATAAAAAATAATGTGGATGAACGAAGGCAGTTATGCCAAAAAAAAAATGAAATCAGACATTTTTGATTACGCAATTTGACGCGATTGGTTTTGAAAAAGATTGGTAAATTAGCTGTCAACGAAAATTCCTTACTTCAAATTATAACTTGAGCATTTACAAGGTTGAAGAGATACTTGTCTGTAGCGCGTAAATACACACATCCAATACTTAGTTCGTGATAGCTATACAGTTGGCGTTCATACACTGTAATATCTTTCCGTTTATGTGAGGAGTGTAGGGGGTTGCAAAGCGTCTCGTAGCGTGATTACGTCCAACAAGTACAGTGAACTTACAAATGAAGACGTGAAGTATGGAGAGTTTCGTACTAAAAATAGAGCGAGAAGAGTTTATTCGACAGTCTCTGGGTGGTGGGCGTTTTTCGCAATAAATTACCTGTCACTTTATGAAGTTTAATCTGAGCCTCAAATAGACCGCAAAGTTGGGAAAACCGAGAATTCATGGTAACATATGCAAAAATCTATAAGCATACCGAACATCGATAGCTTAAATATTTCTATTCTACAAATATCGATATTCTCAAGGTCGATAGCTCTAATATCGATACTTACAATAGCAATTCTTTAAGGAGGTATTGCAAACAATATTTCAAACGTCGATTATCAGACCAATATTTATACTCGTTAACGCCGACTCAGCTATAAAAGGCCTGCAGCAGCCAGATAAATAGGTCCTAGATCGTAAGTAGACCAAGTCACTAAGTAAAAGGAGTCAGATTCTTGACAATGGGAGGCGTGAGGATATCCCCCTGCTCTACTCTTATAAATGGATATATATGAAGGGGTTTCAATGTAAACTGTGTATTGACATTGATAGCTTATGGTACCATGAATCTTATAAACAACTTTGCCGTATTATATAAATGAAAAACCTACCAGTCGGGCTATCGATTCGGGATGAAAATTGGCAAAGGGCCTCATTTCCACCGGAGCCTGAACGTGAGTCATAATAGGCTCCCCCGTAGGGCTCGATGATTATTGATTCCAGTAGGCTCGCACGCCTAAGTGTGCAAGGAAAAACCAGAACAACGCTTTTAATGTTGGAAAAAAAAGGGAAAATTTTAGCAATGTCAGACGCACGTTGGTCCGTTTCCAATCCTCTAGAACTTAAAGAGTGATATGTACGCACCCTAGTGCGTACAGGTAGCATCGTCGAGATTAGTACAAGGTCAGTGGCTACACGGGCAAATTCAGCTCCGACAGCAACGCAACACAATATTTACAGCTACGCGGTTTAGTTGTATAAATACAATTGATTTATTTAGGTAAGATAAAGACTCAGATGAAACGGAGCGGATCCTCGCCTCCAACCCCTCAGAATCTCATGAGTTATATGTCCATACGCCAGTGCGCACAGATGGTATCGTCGAAATTGGTACGAGGTTCACGGCTACACGGTCAAAGTCAGCTCCGACAGCGACGCAACACAATGTTTACAGCTACGCGATCTATTTGATTTTTAGTACAATTTATTTATTAAGGCAAGATAAAGACTCAGCCAAACAAAATCCCCGCCTCCAACCACTCAGAACTCCAAGAATAACATGCACGCGCGACAGTGCGCACAGACAGCATCGTCGAAATTAGTAGAAGGTCTATGGCTTCACGGATTAGATAGACTCCAACCGCATCGCGTCACAAGGTTTTATAGCTGCGCAGTCCAGGTCAACCCCAGAAACTGCACATAGTCCGTGCACGCGCGAGCGAGCACTGACGAAGAAAAAATACCCATTCACAAAATCACAAACACGAACTCCCGCACAAATATTCCAGCGTTATAATATTGTGGATCGTGAAAAAGAAAGTAAGAGCAGGTTCGTCATGGGCAGAAAAACTGCTCAGATTATTGATTTCGCACGGATTGTTCAAAGGCATAGGGTGGGGGGATATTGGTTCCTTGGGCCGCAAAAGAGCCCGATGAATCCCGGAGGGTGACCCATGTCCCCCGGGGCTTCCCAAGTCCCCTCGCCTCAGCTCATCTTGGCTCGACTCGCCTCAACATGTTTCTACTAATCTCGACGCACCTCGACGCGACCCTCGCCCTTTGCGGCAGCAATCCGCGGACTGTGATGGTTAATTGTTCTACTCAAGCATCTCATTCAAACATTTCTCTGTGTATGGGTTTCACAGCGCTGGGAGAGGGGAGCAGAAGTTCCAGGATTCAGAGGGGCCTCTAAAGGGTCGTAGTTTCTCGAAAGGGTCCTAAAGGGTCTCAAGGGTGTCCCAAAGGGCCCCAGGAAGGTTCAAGTGGATCCCCCCAAATCCACCTGGTCTTCCAAGTCTTCCGGATTTTCGATACCCCGGGTCCCACGGAAACCTCCCCTCCCTGGGTTACCTTGTCTCAACCAACCTTGATACATATAATAATAATAACCAATTCAAAATTTATCACCATGAAAAAAGGGCCGAGAAAAATAATAGAGCCCAAGCAAGAAGAAATACTAAAATACTAAAATAAAGTGTTAATGATCTATAAAAT
>SDVV010035970.1:0-10998 GCA_016164225.1 Gammarus roeselii
CATACCATGACAAAATGGGGCATAATTTACATTTTGATTGCACAGCCAGATCTGCTTCCAGGTGGATACAGAAAATATCACTGATCTGTAAGAGCACATAATTTAGGTATGATCTCATCGGGAGCTCCCAAGAATCTGGAACTCAGGTGCAAGAAAAACAAATTATTTCCTCTATAATTTGATGAACAGGAAACTCCTCATCACCTATTCGAACAGTCGCATTTACACGAGTTCTCACCTTGTCTTCCTCGAAACACTTATAGCTGAACAAGGGTAAAGCCTGGTACTGGTCATTTATAGCACAGAACGAATGCCCTGTTTATGGGCACTCACATTTGGTTAATTACTTCTGCAAAATGGTAAGGACTGCTTTTGATTGAGGTCCCATGTTAATAATATCAACATGTGATCTCTAGACTTTCCTAATTACACTATCTTCACTCGAATAAAATAAAATATCTATAAAACTTTCAGTCGAAGGATAGTTGGCATAGCAGTCCCGTGCTCCACTAATTCGAATAGAGATGTGTTTCCCATGGAAAACACATCACTAACCATAGGAAGAGACATTTGAGCTCGCCGCGCCCGTCTAAAAAATTATGCATGTTGGAAACAATGGGCGTTTCCAACATGGGTCTCCTAGATTTTAAATCTGGATCACTTGTTCCTTCAAATGGAATATTTTTCAAGGACGTTTCTGTGCGTGGAACGTATTTATTCTCTGAATAAATAAATGTTGCACTGCCATTATGGCTCAAATCAACATATTTGCACTAGCGTAACGGCAAGTGTTGAAACATACAGAGAGATGCAAACACTGAGGGCAAGAGAGGCGATTGCTTAATAGCAGATGATGATTGAGATGAACATTTCATGTGTATAGTGTTACTAGGAATAATGTTGGGTCAATTGGGGACCTCTACAGATTTGTTTCAGGTTGGATTTTGTTAATAATACCTAAAAATGAGCTAAGATCGCAGAATTTCTCTTTTCAATCTACTTTTCGTCTACAGCTAAAGCGCAGCTTCGATAATAAAATAAGAATAAGAATACTGATAGCAATAATGATAACAGTCATATTAAAAACTATCAAGGGCATTGAAGTACATTTGAAACACAAGTTAATTTATTAAAAAAATATGAGTTATCCGCCAGGGTAGGACAGTCGAGTCAAATCAGGAGGCACATAAAAAAAAACAATTTCAAACCTAACAGATACACGTATTATGTTCTTTCTCTCAAGCGTCCTAACATTGACGACACAGCGAGCGCATCAAAAAATGTCAAATACATATCAACAAATCAGTTATTTATAGCAGGAATTTTGTAGAGCCAGTGATGATTTAACACATAAAGTAACTGTTCTTATGATAATATGTAAATTAGGCACATTAAGTATCGACTGCATAAATAAATAACAATAATCGAACCAGTGTTTAATGTTGTAGCATCTCCGATATTTATAATAATTTCTCACTGAATTAATTTCAAACTTGTTTTCCATGGGAAGTAGGTTATCAAATTTTACAAAACATTTTAGTTTTGACGACTGAAAATGTTATATGTAATTGAAACAACGTATTGGGAATCGGCAATGATAATTCGATCGGTTCCTATCAAATGGCGTTGAAGAAAAAAATATGGACTACATCCCAGTTCACATTTATCTAGGTATTATCTCCACGATCGTGTCCTAGCTTAATAGTGTGTCAACCTATAACGGTATCGGTAGAAATACCATTTATTGGTCGATGAAGTTAACACACTTTAAATAAAGCAATGATGACTGAGACAGTTCGCCAATTCCTATTGTAATGACCTTTATTATACCTTGCTTGTTTCAGGTGACACCGCCAAGCGTCCAGTGACCACTCGTCATCAATTTTCTGATGTCAAGTATTATTTCCTCTACGAAGAAAGGCACCATCATGCCAAAGTGGGAGGGAGACTTATCCATCGTCCTAGGAAATGGGGTCAGCTCTACCTCGGTTGAAAGGTTCCTAGAGGCTTTTGACTTGCAGGAAAAAATCACCCGAGTCTGCATCTTCAAAGTACCGTTATGGCGGTATCAGGTATTTGATAGATGGTGGCACCATCGATACGTTCTGCTCGAGTCGGCCTCTGGATGTTGGTGGTCTGTTGAGAAAGATATGGCAAGATTTGTGCTTCAATGGGGTAGAAGCGCCGAAGATTTGCTGTACAACGTTGAGGGCTGTCCACGAGCCATCAATGCTGTCTTGCGTCCCAAAGAGAGGTACCACCTTGTTAATAATAATTGTAAACATTTTGCCGAAAGAGTGTTCATCCAGGTTTGCTTCCACAACACTGAAATTCTTCGAAACATCCTGCCGAAGATACCTCTTGGAATGAATGTATGGTTTAAGATGAAAGTAGTTGATGATTTGGCGATGCAAAACAAGCTCGAAGCTGATTCAGGTATGAAAAGTACCACCGAAATCGCCATTGAATGTAAATTTGGTCGAGACGTTCGGGTGACCGTGCGCTTGTGCTGCCAAAAGGACAACTTAACTCTTATTTTGTTATTGCAGATCGAAAAGGGAGCACTTGTGTCTTGGTCGTTGGATTTTCTCCGAAATAGGCGAGAGGCATTTTCATTGATTGGAAATCTGCCGTTGTACCAAGAGAGACGTCATGGCTTCGCTGACAAAATCCCCAAGATCTGCATCCTCAAGATACCGTTATGCCATTTCAAGGTATCTGATACTCTGTATAACCATCACTACGTTCTGCTCAAGTCGGCCTCAGGTTGTTGGTTGGCTATGGAGAAGGATATGGTAAGATTTTTGCTTTGAAGAGATACAATAATGAAAGGTTTGCGTTTGTTCACATACGGTTTATTAACTGATAATTTTTGTTCACATACTGATTATTAGCCTTAGTAGCTACAACTTTGTAAATAAATATTTAGAATAAATATTTTTGTGTGTGTTAACGCTCCTGTGCCAAAACAAACTGGAACCAACGCCTAGGCTGAATACCTACTGAGCATTGTTTTACCGGATGAAACCGCTTCTATTGTGCTAACACTTTTTTTAATGTGGTAGTTTCTACTGAAAGTAAAACCTTTTAAGAGTGTGTTAACAAATAACTCTGGTACCTACTGTGGTGTGGTGCTTGCAGCGGGATGTGCGGTGGTTGGGGTGTTTATTTGAAGGGAGACTTATTGAAGTGTCGTGATAGAAGGGGATAGCAGGATGTACGATGTCAAGGTGGTTGACCTCCGCGAAGGAAGAGTGAAGGTTCACTACGTTGGGTGGGAAAGAGTCGTGAGGAGTGGGTGGAGCTCGACTCGGGCGCATTGAGGAGGCCTCTGGCAGGAGTGTGGGGCCCGGTGGTTGTACAGAGGTGCTGGACCTGTGCGGAGATGGCGATACTTCCGGCACAAGCTCGGTGGGGTCAGTGACCCAGGCCCTTGAGGAGTTCAGCAGGGAAGAAATTTCGGCCTTGGAGTTGCAGAGGAGAGCGAGTCTGGGGGCTGTCACTCGCCATGGTGCATCTCCTTCGCAGCAGTCTACTCCTGGGGGTGTGGGTGCTCCTCGAGCGGCACGGCTCGCCGTCGTCGTCTGTTTCAGCTGCGCCTCCTGTGGATTCGCCGTCCTCACCTTTGCAGTCTGCTGTGGCGTCTGGCGGCTCTGCTGGCGTGAGTGTGCAGGGTTGTGGAGAGCTGGGTGCTGGGCGTGCCGGTGGTCTTGTGGACAGCTGTTAGGCCTGTGGTTTTTGTCATACCAAGCTGAGTGATCAGCCTGTTTTTTGTGGTATCTGTCGGAGAGCTTTTCACTCGGAGACCATGTGTTTGGGCATTGAAGGGAGTTTGATTGGTGCTGTTCTGTCCAATTCATCTGGGGCTCTTAGGTATATCTGTTGTCATTGTCGAGGCTGCAAGGATAATTCGGAGGCAGTCAATCATCTTCAGGGTTCTTTTTCTCAGTTGCTGGTGGCAGTTGGAGCGCTGGTGGGGCAGGTTAGTGGTGTGCTGGTGGGGCAGGCTAGAGGTGTGATGGTGGGGCAGGTTAGAGGTGTGATGGTGGGTGCGAAGAATAAGTGCACTTGTGAGTCTACTCAGGGAAGTCAGCAGACTGGTCGTCTGGGCTGCCGTGGCACTGATAGTTCCTCTGTCGCTGGGTTGTTTAGGAGGGATGTCTTTGAGAAGTGAGGGAGCTCAATGAGAGGGAGAAAAGGAAGTGCTCAGTTATGTTGAGAGGTTTTGATTGTGAGACTGTTGAGCTGGTGGAAGCAAAATTTCATGAAGTTTGCCGTGTCCTGGGCAATGATGTTGATCTTACTGACGTGGTCAAGATTGGTGCTACCGGTCTGTTCGGAGCGAAAATAGTCAATGATGAATCCTAGGCACAACTTATTGTCCCAAGCCCCTAGGCTGAGGAGCTTGGATGATTGTCGGAGCCTTTTTATCCAGAAAGATCTTCCTTACAAACAGAGGGGTGAGTTGCTGGCTAGGAGGCGGGCTTTCACTACATCAGAGTGTGATAGGGGGGAGAGGAGTGAATTCTTGGCAGCTGCTGCTAGGCGGAGGGCTGGTGTCGGCGCTGGTTAGGGAGTGCCTGTTCTTTCCAGGGATTCCTCTCGTCTGACACAGGGTGGTGATGGTGGTGGTGGTTGAGGCGGTGGCGGTCGCGTTGAGGGCGTTGAGGTGGCCGCGGCGGCGGGCCGTGGTGGTGGTGCTGGTGGTAGCCACGGCGTTGCTGATGACCGTGGCGGTGTTGGTGGTCACGGAGATGCTGCTGGCCGAGTTGGTGCTGGCAGTCGAGGGAGTGTTGACGGACGAGGAAGTGCTGGCGGCTGGGGAAGTGCAGACGGCCGAGGTAGTGTCGGCGGCCGAAGAAGGGCTCTCGGAAGCGATCGTGGTGCCGGGAGTGGCTGTGGTCCTGGTGGTGGTGGTCGTGGAACTCCAGGTGACCATGAGGATGGCGTTTTAAACTAGCCAGGCAGTCTTTGCAGATGGATTTCACCGTTTTGCGGTTGTGCTGTGTAAATTTGAATTCCCTTATGAACAAGGTCTCTTATGTTGGTCATATGGTGCAGCAGTGGAACTTGCAGTTGGTTGGTGTGTGTGAGTTGTGGTTGATTACATCGGTATCGTCGTCCTTTGTTGATTTGCCGGGGTTTCAGCTGGTGAGGGGAGATGTGGTGGAGGAAGTAAAGAAGCATGGAGTTTGTTTTATATATTGCGAACAATTATAAATTTGTCCCAGGTAAAGTTGGTCTCCCCAATGTTGCTTTCATTTCTTTCTTGAATTATGATGTCTCAGTTGTGGTGGCTTACCGTCCGCCCTCCTATTCGGCTGAGGAGAATGCTGAACTGATCGAATTCCTGCTGTAATTTTGTGTTGGTAGGGAGGTTGTTGTTCTTGGTGATTTTAACTTGCCTTCGTTGGATTGGTCTGTAGACACTTTTAATAATTATATGCCTCCAGTTGATTTGCAGTTTCTTAATTGTTTTGCTCTTCTTAGACTCACTTCGGGCACCTTTCATGATCTGGTGCTGACTACAGAGGAAGATCGGGTGTCATCTGTGGCAATTTTGCCTCCTCTCCCGGGGTGCCACCATGCCCCTGTCTTGGTTGAGTATTGTCTTCAGATGGATGAGGTTCCAGTTGATCCTGGTATTAAATCCGTCATGTGGTCTCGTGGAGATTATAAGAGTATGAGAGAGGTTCTGACAGACGTTGACTGGCATTATGAGTTCCTGTACGGCACTGTGGAGGAGAAATATAATTTGTTTCAGTAGGTTGTTTATTCGCTTGTTGAAAGGTTTGTTCCCACTCGAGACGCTGCTTCGCGGCCAAGCTGGTGGCGGGGCCCTCCGAGGGAGCTGATGATCAGTAGATCTCAGGCTTGGGCGCAGTACAAGCTTTTGAGGAGGGAGCTTGGTAGGCAGCATGAGGAGGTGTTGGTGTTCTTGGGGAAGTTTAGTAGGCTCAATTTTGAGTAGAGAAATTTTTCTCGGCACAGCCAGTGGTTGTATGAACAGGAATTAGCCAACAACTTCTCTGTTGCTCCCAAGATGTTTCATTCCTATATCAGAAAAATAAAGAAGGGCTGTCCTTCAGTTGGTCCTCTGAAGCTTCCGTCTGGTGAGGTTTTTGCTGATCAGAGAGACATGATTCAGCTGTTTGTAGACTCTTTTTCGTCTGTTTTTGTGTATGCTGATCCTGCCGGCCTTCCCTACATCAATTTTTTCCTGAAAAATTTGGTGAGATTTGTGTGACGAGACTGTAAGTCTCCCAGGTTCTGGACAATTTAGATTCATCTTCTGCCCCTGGCCCTGATGGTATCAACCCTAGTCTTTTGAAGCAATGTTCTTGGCAGCTGTCATTGCCCTTGTCTTTGATATTTGTGAAGTCGTTGGGCCAGGGAGTTTTGCCGGAGGCATGGAAGGAATCTCATGTTGTTCCCTTATTCAAGTCTGGTGAGAGGAACAAACCTCTCAATTATCGACCTGTGAGTCTCACTTCTGCATGTTGTAAGGTGCTGTAGCGGGTTATTGTGTCGCTAGTGGTGTCTTTTCTGGAAGATTCTGGCTTTTTGTCAAGCGGTCATATTGGATTCAGGGTGGGAAGGAGCACGGATGATCAATTGTTGCTCACTTATGGTGAGGTTGCTGATCTAATGAATGATGGAATGGTGGTGGATGTGGTCTTTCTGGATTTCTCCAAGGCATTTGATGTTGTCACTCATTCTGTTTCTTTGACCAAACTAAGGTGTGTGTGTATTCATGGTAGAGTGTTGGATTGGATTCGTAGTTCTCTGATTGGGAGGCAAATGTGTGTTTCTGTGGGGGGAGTTGTCAGTGACTTTCGGGAGGTGACAAGTGGAGTGCCTCAGGGTTCTGTGCTGGGCCCGCTCTTGTTTCTGCTGTATGTTAATGATGTTGCAGCGGGAGTGGCTTGTAAGTGGAAGGCTTTTGCTGATGACTCCAAACTTCATTTGAGCTTCCCACGCGAAGTACAAGCAGTTTGCCTGGGTGTGTCTTCTTTGAAGAGAGATCTTAATTTGGTGCAGTCTTCTATTTCCTTGTCATGAAATCTCTCTCTGAACATTGCCAAATGTGTCTTTATGTGTTTTTACAAGGGTCGTCTTGAATCGGAGCAGTTTGATGATAGAATTGCTTATAATTTGAATGGTGTGGCACTTGAGCTTGTTGATTCCTGCAGGGACTTGGGAGTGCTTGTTGACTCAAGGTTGCGATTTCACCTCCATTTGAAGAATGTTATTAGAAAGGCTTCCCCTCCGGCAACCAGTTTGCTCCGTTCTACTGTCCATAAGGTTCTGTTTTCATGGTGTCTTTGTTTATACCCCATATAAGGCCCATCTTGGGCTACTGCTTTTTTTTGTGGAATGTGGGATATTTGGGGGATCTGAGACTTTTTGGAATCTGTGCAGAGGCGCTGAACCAAGGAAATAGATGGTCTGGGTGGAGTGGACTATGGTGAGAGGGTCAGAGCTTTGCAGTTGTTTGCGGTCAGGGGGAGGTTGTTGCGTTTGAATCTGGTGAAGTGTTGGAAGATTCTTCACTGTTCTGTGGATTCGGGGTTGTCTGCTCTGTGAGCGAGCTCCAGATATTGCACACATGGTCATTCTTTCAAGCTGGTGGTTCCTCGCTGTCGAACCGACTATAAACACAGATTCTTTTATTCATGCTGTGTTCAAGTTTGGAACAGTCTGTCCTGTGATGTGTTGCAGTGCAATTCTTTTTGTGGCTTCAAGAGGGCCTTTGAGGAGTTGGGGGGGGGGGGATGTAGTACGAGTTTTGCTAGGCATAGCAGATTTGGTTTTGTGGTTTTGTTTCTGTGTTTTGACAGTTCTGTGCAATTATTGACTGTCTTCAGTGTTTTTTTATTGACCTATTAAGCGCAATCCGACCAGCGCCCTGCTGCAGTTTTGATACCGTGTTGTTCATTGGATTGCTGGCGTGCTAAAGTACACTGCCTTCTACCTCCGCATGCCCTTTTGGCGGGGGCTGCCGGGGCAGTGGGAGCTGCAAAGGTGAGATAACAAAGTTGAAATGTGCAGAATCGAGGGCTATCCACGCGCCATCAAAGCCACCTTGGGTCCCGAACTTCCACAAAAATCGGTTGCTAGAGAAACTGTTGGAGAGTTGATTGGCTGGTTAAGTACAAGAAGTGGAGAAGAGAGTTACAACGCTCTAACGCTCTGCCCAAAGACTGTTCAACCAGTTTTGCTTCTGCAACACTGCAATTCTTCGAAACACCTTGTCGGTAGAACCTATTAAGATTAATCAAAGATTATACTAAGAACTTTGAATTTTGCGTTGCGAAACGAGCTCAAATCTGAGTCAGTTCGGAACAAAAAACCCGGAATAGACGTTGAATGTTTACCGAGTCGTCACGGTCGAAAGACCCTACGCTTTCACAGGCGAGATGCTTACGTAGCTGTATATATTTTGTCTTGGTTGTTGAATCTTCTCGCAGAGCCGCAGTCAAAAGACGTGTCCGTAACGGAGGAGTGTTAACTAACATTATTGGGTTCTTAATTAAACTTACATCGATCATAGTTGCTAAATTTTGAAAAATTATCTGGAATGTTATCGATGTGTCTCAACGATATTAGAAAATTACAGGCATAAAGTTTCGCTTCTTCTACAATGAAGGATCATGTTTTTTATGGTGCTCACAACTAAATATTATAATAGTTTTTAGGGCAGGATAAGAATGAATATATAAATATTTGTTAGAACGTATCTGCGGTTTAGTCTACCCCTTAGCTAATGATTCATCAAGGCTTCAAATTTATTGAAACATTAACAAAGGCTCATGCAATTTATTTAAGAAATTAGTTTCCATTACATTACATGAAACATTCCACAAATTTGACCATACATGCAAAACTGCAGCACTTCCATTAAAAACGTAATTTATAACTTTAAAACTTGATTTCTTTCCTCGTTACCAGAAGTTGAAAATTTGAATTTCTGTGATACACTCGCCCGTGATCATGGCTCATAACTCCGTCAAATACACTGAATTGTCTGTTTTATAGCTGGAAGAAGGAATATATTGATGTTTTTATGAATTTAGATATTCGATGACTTAAAATATATGTGAACGTAACATGGGAGCCCATGATGAGCAGTTCAATAAGTAACAGTAAGCAATGTCTTCTGTCGTTGATTACCCCTGTTCACTTGGATGTAAAGTTAGTGAAGGAAAATGCAATATTGCTAACAAGCCTTCATTAGATATTTACTGGATCATCTGTTCCTTAGCTCTCGAACCAGCTCACTGTGTCAAGTTGAACAGGAATTACTGTGCGACTTCCATACTCATATTTTGGTGTTCTATGATAATTTTAGTTGTATAAAGACCACGAAACAATTATATACTCCCAGCAGCAGTTGGTCCAGGGTTTTTGACGTCATTCCAACTGCACCAATAGCATGTTAGATTTTTGGAGTGTAGATTTTATTTACCCTGCAACCTACACCCTGTAACCTATTTTATTAAGTTCCAACCCTTGTAAACAAGATAAAAACATTCGGTCCTTCTCGTCTTTCATTGTTACTAAGGCAGTTCTCCATCGCTTCACTGTCGGTAAAATTGCACATTCTCAAATTATATTAAATAATAGGTCAGATTTTATCCTTCCTTCCCGTTGCACGTCAAGGAACCCATCCATCAGTACTGTGGTACAGGGCATGTCTTCCTTTATTGATTGAATTATCCTAGTGATATTGTCCAGAACCCGCCCTACTTAGTTTGCGGTATTCTTGATACCACTATTAGTTGTGTTCTTGCAAATGTATTTCTAGTCGCAAGAAGGCCCCGTGACCTATTGCTTGATATTGGGGTGGACCTCGACTAGTTCCCGATCCTGAACCTTTCTGTTGTGACGACACAATGAAGAGAGCGCGTCACGACGGCCAAAAAAGAGCAGGAATTAGAATTAATGAAAAATTTTCAAGAAGTAATATTTTTTTCGACTGATCCTATCGGTAATTTTTTGTCCACCACGTGACGTCAAATCGAAAGCGATTAGTCCCTGCTACATTGCCTCAGTCCTTGCTTCTGTCCTTGCTTCAGTTTTTGCTTCAGTCCCTGCTACATTGCCTCAGTCCTTGCTTCTGTCCTTGCTTCAGTTTTTGCTTCAGTCCCTGCTACATTGCCTCAGTCCTTGCTTCTGTCCTTGCTTCAGTTTTTGCTTCAGTCCCTGCTACATTGCCTCAGTCCTTGCTTCTGTCCTTGCTTCAGTTTTTGCTTCAGTCCCTGCTACATTGCCTCAGTTCTTGCTTCTGTCTTTGCTTCAGTTCTTGCCTCAGTTCTTGCCTCAGGCCTCTCCTCAGTCCTTACCTCAGTCCTTGCCGCAGTTCTTGCCTCAGTTGTTCTTTTTTAAATAGTCCATTTATCGGCTGAGATGATCATGGGGGAATTGATGTATGTGTTTGAGTACCGTGAGGCCTACTGTTTTTTTTTCATGTTGTATTAGAATTGGTGTTTGGCGGTTTTCTGTCTCTGTTTCTCATCTTCCGTGAAAGATACAGTTTAGGGTAATCTCTTAACAGTTCTGATAAATAGATGTGTTGGAAGCCAATGAATCATAAACTCTATTATGTTGACATTTTATGTATTAGTATTTAAGAATCAGGCGTCCCAACACATTGGTCGTATCAATGTTGGCGTCAATGATAGCCAAAGGTAACGTGTAATAGCGTTAATCATATTTTGTCTTCTTTTTCTACGTAAAATTATTTAAGTTTAAACTTTGTAATATATGTATGGGGACGATGGCATCATCAACGAAAGTCGAAGATAGCGTACATACCCTATTGGTGACATTTTCTACGTAGAAGTGGAATAAAAGCAAACTAATTTATGGAACACGCAATTTCGGTGTTTGTAGTTATTCAAATACAATTACCCACATTGTTTACTCAAGAAGAATCATAGATTTTAGTGGCTCATATATTCCATTATGGTTTACTTCCTACGATTTTTTTAATAT
>SDVV010035971.1:0-10998 GCA_016164225.1 Gammarus roeselii
CTGTTTGTACAGACAGCTGTTTGTACAGACAGCTGTTTGTACAGACAGCTGTTTGTACAGACAGCTGTTTGTACAGACAGCTGTTTGTACAGACAGCTGTTTGTACAGACAGCTGTTTGTACAGACAGCTGTTTGTACAGACAGCTGTTTGTACAGACAGCTGTTTGTACAGACAGCTGTTTGTACAGACAGCCCTGCACGATACTTTGTGGATAGTAAGCTTGTAAACTTATCAGATCACGTCTACCTTTGAACGACCGTCGTTTTCAATGACGTCAGCATCATGCCCTCGTTCCCAGCAATCGCAGCGTGTTTACGCCTGTTACTGGCATCACGAACCAGGCCTGCCAACAGCTGTTGTGTGCGTGTCTCCACTTGTGTGCGTTTGGTGCAAACCCAGCGCCTTTGGTGCGGTTCCTACCCCTTTAGTGCCGATCCAGTGCCTTTGACGCGGTTCCTACGCTTTTGGTAACAACCATGCGGCTTTGGTACATACCCTGCGCCTTTCGTTTGTTTGTAGTTGTCGATCAGCCCAATGGAATGTTTATATGCGAGTGCGCAGTGTATGTTCCCTTCGTGCGGACGAGGCTGCTCAATTCCATTAGCTCAATCACACTATACATACTACCGCAATTATGCGAGTCGTGTATTCGTGTATGCCTGTGATCAGCAAACGTAATTAGTACAGCGAAATGAAGACTTATTCACGACCGTTGTGTGGAGAACTGTCAAGGTTACCTTGCCTGCTGTGTTGAGCAAGTTAACAAAGGCAATTTCCATGACCGAACAGGGCTGCCAACTGCAGTTTATTGCACCATGCATGGCCATCCTTGCTCCTGCGCTTACTAGTCGTCATTGCACGAATTGCTATGGCCTGATGAACATGTTATCTGAAGTGTTCCCAAGTCATCATACCTAATAAACCTTTTTAATGAAGCTTCGACCTGTGGTGTTGTAGAAGACAAAGCCAGTGCCTTTACAGACAGACGAACACGCTTGATCTGGCAATGTTTGTGGCTGGCTGCTATCACAACCATCGTGATGCGGCCATGATGTCATGCTTTAGATAAACAAAAGCTGCTATGGCTGGCGGAGGCACAGAGGATCCGTTCACACGTATATACACAAGGCAATAGGTCCAGTGATCAATAGCGGTGGAGCTGTTTGTGCTTGCAAACAGTGGAGGGGGGGGCGGTGCCACGAACGATTTATTGACTAGATACAAATCTTGGTGACATGTACCCCTCCCTCAAAATATCCTGGGGGCGCCCCTGCTTGCATATGACGTTGAGCGACCACGAGATGTTGCAATTGTATCATGCAATAATCATACAGCTTCTTGAACGGGATCGGCATCACTTATTACTAAAACATAAATAAATGTTTAACAACTTATTCAACTACTACAAGAAATATTAATAAACTGGGTGCTCAAAAAAAATTTGATTGTTTGTTTCGTTGAAGTATCTTCAATTGGAACCAAACACATACGGGACACCAGTTTCTTCATTAAATCCGATTACAGTTAGAAAGAAGAATATTCACCCACTATGCTTCCATGTTTACGATACACGTCGTAGTGTGCATGTTTTAACCTGTTCATTTTAGACGCCAGTCGGGATTTTGCGTTGTAAATTACTTTCGAGTATCAAATAGTTCACAAGTAACTTAAGTTGATCTCCTGCTTCTATTCATTTCTTTTCACTTGAGCTGTAACGCTGTCTAACTTAGCATCAAATTGTTTCCACCTTAGGATCTGATTGCTTCTGTAACGAAACGTAGATTAAATACGGATTGAAGGAAATAGGTTTAGTGATAGTAAAGGAGGGTCAAGGCGAATATAAGGAGACAGGAAAGACATAAAGGGTTATTATTTGAATTGATTGCATGGAAAATGACCAACCGTGAGGAATTTCGACTATTTTTTTTTAACACAAATACGTGATAATTTGAACCTTATTAATCACGATGAAAATGGTCCTTGCTTCCCATACAACACGGCACCGGAGTGACCCAATCATCCGAAAAATCTTACCAGTTATATCGAGATGAAGGGGTGCAGCCCCCGACCGTAGGCACCCCCGTATCCAGTCCCGCTGGCCCGTTCAGGACTAATTAACAGTTATGATATAGCTACCCAACACCGAAAAGACCCACCCCACTGCCGCATGCATCCCCACCGGCCGCAGTCACTTGCTGTGAGGCAGAGACCCTAGCATCCAGCGCCGTGGCTCAACGGGGGGGGAGGGGGGCGCTGCAATTGTGACGCGTACATCCGCTGCAAAGCTGCAAGCGCAGTACGCCTGGCACCTGTGTCAATCTGCGGAGCATTTTCTTCAAGGGCGGGAGCGACGCCGTGGTGATTCTTCCTGTGAGGCGTGGTGGATCGTCAAGAGCTTCGGACGGCAGCTGTGGGGGTCCCTTCGGTAGTGCGTAGCTGGCTCATAACTGTGTCAATTAGTTCCAAACGGTGCCACGTAGGTCTAGAGATGTGGGGGAATTCCGTCGGGGCGGCACCCCTTTATCTCGTTATAACTGGTCAGGTTTCCCGGTGATTGTGTAAAACCGGTGCAGTGTTGCGTGGTGGGCCTGGACCATTTTTATCGGTGATTAATTAGGTTGTTTCTTTCAAAACTGTGTTCATGAGTTTCTTAATATACATTCTAAGCCAGAGTGAAGTGTCCTTACCCATGCAGTCACTTCAATAATGAACATATATGTCTTTCCTGTCTCCTACTATTCGCCTTGACCCTCCTCCGCTATCACTACCTATCTCCTTCAATCATCTTAAATCTGCGTTTCCTTACTCTTCCACCTCAGGATCGGATTGTTTCCGCCTCAAAATCAGTTTGTTTCCACCTCAATATCAGTTTGTTTCCACCTCAATATCAGTTTGTTTCCACCTCAATATCAGTTTGTTTCCACCTCAATATCAGTTTGTTTCCACCTCAATATCAGTTTGTTTCCACCTCAGGATCGGATTTGCTCCACACGAGAAGATTGTTTCCACCTCATTTTTCCCCTCATGATTACTTTTTTATTCCACCCCAGGTTGAGTTTGATTCCACCCCAGGTGTAGTTTGACTCCACCCCAGGTTGAGTTTGATTCCACCACAGGTGTAGTTTGACTCCACCCCAGGTGTAGTTTGACTCCACCCCAGGTGTAGTTTGACTCCACCCCAGGTGTAGTTTGACTCCACCCCAGGTGTCGTTTGACTCCACCCCAGGTGTAGTTTGACTCCACCCCATGTGTAGTTTGACTCCACCCCATGTGTAGTTTGACTCCACCCCAGGTGTAGTTTGACTCCACCCCAGGTGTAGTTTGACTCCACCCCAGGTGTAGTTTGACTCCCCCCCCAGGTGTAGTTTGACTCCACCCCAGTTGTAGTTGCCTTCTAGTGACCTGTTGTTTACACATCATTCATTTACTCCTAACGTTCAGAACGAATATATTTAAACACATGACACATGATTAGGAGAATGTATATCAAGCTTTGCTGAAATTGAATAAGCTTTTGTGTTGAAACCTAATTCGGAAATCGCTCCCATGATATGATTAATCTGACCTTTTGTCCATTTTCTGTTACGCTTCCAGTGTGTGAGAGGATGTATCTAGCTCGATACAGGTCCACCATTGCAACGGTGGTGGAACATTGAATGACATAACTCACGTTGATGAGATAACTCACTTTGATGGCAAGCTCGAGTCTTTAGCACTGCGCGAGAAACAGTGTAGGTCTGTTAGGTTACACGGTGGGAAACCTTTGCTTTGCGTATTCCCTACCACTCTCCAAAGTGTTTCTTTTAGTAAACGGCAGTTCGCCCCCATATTAGATTACTTACCGGGAGACGTTGACAAGTGTGTCGTTTGAGCCTTCATGTTAAAATCAGCAAGCCAGCAATTTGTGACCGGGATCGATAACGAAGAGGGGCTGTGTTTCACACTCATAGTTCAGGATAACCCTAAATTTGTAACCTATTTTAGGGGAAGTCTTGGTAATGCCTTAACGGCTAAATTTATTTGTATGCCAATGAGGGTCTAGGATTTGGGATAACACCCCCCCCCCTCAGATTGACCAAACTGTAGAGTGGTTCTCTTATTGTTGGATAATTTTTACACCTAGAGCAAGGCCCGTCTCCGTGTTAGCAGATAGGCGGTGAAGTGATTGGGACTTCCCACTTCGTAACGGAACAGCTTGGGAGGAGGGTGAATTTACTTTACTGTCCTGTTCAGTTGTTTCTGTTCAGTTTGATGATTATCTACACTCAAACACTTTAAACTTTTTCTGTTCTGTTGTGTCTGTTAATATCACAATCATCTATGATGATCGTTTGAGAATTACCCTGTTGACATGTTACTATGTTCATAACTCTAAATAATATGCTATAATCACTTATCATACGAGCCTTCTCTACCTTGACGTATTTTAACAACCTTTAAAGCAAGATCATAACATCTGGGGGCAGCGGACGTGGGATTTCAAAGCAATCAAATTCAAGTTAGAACTATTCACTGTAATTCAAATTAAATCATCACTTTAAAACAAAAATGCTTCAAGTCCCCTTACGCACTCTTCCATTGAGACACTCGACCCTTGCCACGCCTTTCATGTCACGCTCACCATCCTGCTTTCTGCGTCCCGCTGTCAACTCGGAGCTGTCAGCGCACTTATATCAGCCAGCACGGCAGACCTGGTCGAATGCGTTTTTTGCTGCGGCTTTTACGAGAGCGGTTCTTGAAAACGCTTAGGCTTGGCTATCAATGCATGCATTTCAGTATTTTGGAGGGCAAAATAGATGGCACCAAATGCGGACGTTCACGTCACGTTTGTTTCAAATTCGTTTCTGTTTTCGACAATCAACCACCGACCTCCGGCTAATGCTTCCTGCATGACGCTACCAGTGGTTAATACTACCTCTATATCATCACTACCACAGTTTGTCTATCTACTGTGAGAAATGCTGCTCACCAGTAGTTCGCGCACTGCTTGGTCCAAGACCCGTGATAGTGCTCGCTCACTGCTTGGCCAAGGGTTCGTGATTGTGCTCACGCACTGCTCGGCCAAGGGCTCGTGATTGTGCTCACGCACTGCTCGGCCAAGGGCTCGTGATTGTGCTCTTTCATTACTCGGCTAAGAGCTCGTGATTGTGCTCGCGCACTGCTCAGTCAAGGGCTCGTGAGTGTGCTCGCGCACTGCTCGGTCAAGGGCTCTTGAGTGTGCTCGCGCACTGCTTACCCAAGGGCTCGGGATTGTGCTCGCGCACTGCTCGGCCAAGGGCTCGTGATTGTGCTCGTGCATTTCTCGGCCAAGGGCTCGGGATTGAGCTTGCCACGGCTTAGCCAAAGGTTCGAGATGTGCTTGCGCTTTTTATTTGAAGTTTCTAGCTTAATTACAACGCGCTTAACGAGTTCGTCCACCGGTGCGTGTATTGCCCTACTTGTTCGTTTCCATTTTGGCCCATCAATCTGCTGCATATGGTGGGAAGTAAGCGTTTTCAAACATGTGACATTCACAAAACCGACGACAGCTGGTTCCAAATGCAGACCCGAGGTGGTCACGTGTCGAATTTAATCATTTGAAGAAAAGATTGATATTCTTTCTGCGAATTAATATCAATGGGGTCGACATTACTTGGGGTCGTCAGTTTCTATATTTCTGCTAGAACAGCTTAGTTGAAATATTTTTAGCAGTTCTAAGGCGGCGTTAAATTTTACAACTTTTCGTTTGTATGAATCTTTCGGTGTAGTTGAAGATCATCACCTCGTGAATTTGAGTGCGACCACCAGATATTAAGAGCTTATTCGCTGTGTAGCGGGTCACCGCATAGCTGCTACTTCAGATATCGAAGAATAATATAACGTTATTATCCCTGTCGAAAGTATTTATCTGAGTTCATTCTTCAGCTTCCATTGCTATTTCACTCCTCTTCCTGCCCTTGCTATTTCACTCCTCTTCCTGCCCTTGCTATTTCATTCCTCTTCTTGTCCTTGCAATTTCACTCCTCTTCCTGCCCTTGTTATTTTACTCCTCTTCCTGCCCTTGTTATTTTACTCCTCTTCCTGCCCTCCCTTTTCACTCCTTCCTGCCCACCCTTTTTCACTCCTTCCTGCCCCTGCTTTTTCACTCCTTCCTGCCCCTGCTTTTTCACTCCTCTTTCTGCCCTTTCCGCTATCCTCACACGCGGGAACATCGTCATCTATCCACTCTTAGTATCCGGGTCGGCCTGCCGGCCCTCGTTGTCCTCACACGTGGGAACATCATCTATACACTCGTAGTATCCGGGTCGGCCTGCTGGCATTCGTTGTCCGCACACGTGGGAACATCGTCATCTATCCACTCTTGGTATCCGGGTCGGTCTGTTGGCCCTCGTTGTCCGCACGCGTGAGAACATGTCATCTATCCACTCTTAGTATCCGGGTCAGTCCGTTGGCCCTCGTTGTCCGCACACGTTGGAACATCATCTATCCACTCTTAGTATCCGGGTCGGTCTGTTGGCCCTCGTTGTCCGCACACGTGGGAACATCGTCATCTATCCACTCTTAGTATCCGGGTCGGCCTGCTGGCTCTCGTTGTACGCACACGCGGAACATAGTCATCTATCTACTCTTAGTATTCGGGTCGGTCTGTTGGCCCTCGATGTCCGCACACGTGGGAACATTGTCATCGATCCACTCTTAGTATCCGGGTCGGTCTGTTGGCCCTCGTTGCTACCGGTGCGAATCAGAATCTCCTAATTGGGAGCTGATTTTAATTATTTTTTATCAAACGAACTACTAAAGAACTTGACACTTCAGTCTTCAAGTATGCCTTTCATGGTGTTGTCGAATATGAGGGGGTGGATAGGGGCCGCCTCCCCTTGGCTACTCCCTTATGACGAGCCTTCAGGTATGTCGGCGTGCCTGTTGTTGAATGGCTGCACCACTTCTAGTTTTGGCCTCAATTGTACTGGGACCTCGACCCGGAGGATACGACGTCCTTGGACTCCGTCGTCCGTTACAAACTGCATCGTTAATAGCTAGTGTAGCGCTTAGTGGTAATATGTATCGTTTGATGGTCAGCTGTAGGAGTGATAGTTGCTGAGCAAGCAGCCATGGTAGCTGAAAGTCTAACTATGTTAGTTGATGATTTTGAGAGCTGGGCTTATGGTTTTCTACGCAAAGATTACTCGGCCTATTTAATTCCTATTACTAAAGGTCTTTTAAGTGACATCTCACTTAATAAAATACCACAAGCAATCTCGTGAAAGAATATTTTTCATTTCATTTCTCATGGTCTACTGTTACAAATCGGTGAACCACCGGCGCGAATTCATGATTTTCTTTAATAAATAAGGGAGTTGTGGGGAGGGATTTTTTCTTTTTAATTTAATAAAACGCCCATAACGTTACTATTTGATGATTTTACGAACTTCGTGTAGCAGAGTTGAAGCTGCCCTCCAACCCACCCCCCCCCCACCCCGATTTCCTCTTCTCTCCCAACGATCCTGATGAACAACGTCATTTCTGGGAATGAGCGATGAAGCATTCAAGTAGAAGTCGATCATTCCACCCAAACCATTTAGACTCGTATCAAACAATGGTTGAATTAAAGGCATCTCACTCAGGTCCCTTTGTGTCTGCATTAAACACGTTCCTGCCGACTGTCGAGTTTCCAAGGTCAAGCGAACCAGAAACTTCTGGGCTGGCAGCGGTGTACTCGGCGACCTTCATCCAAGATCCGTGGTCAAGTGAACCAGAAACTTCTGGGCTGGCAGCGGTGTACTCGGCGACCTTCATCCAAGATCCGTGGTCAAGTGAACCAGAAACTTCTGGGGTGGAAGCGGTGTACCCGATAACCTTCGTCCAATGTCCGTCAATGGTGACTTCTAACGGGGGTTTGGCGGTCTAAGTCGAAACTGTGAGCTATGCATGCGTTGGCGAAGACGTCACGGCGTAGACGAGCTGCTACGGGGGAGTGAAGAATTGCGCTCTAGAGTTCAGGTACAGAAAAAATACCCTGGAAGGACAGCGTTTACCATGCTACCTACCCGATGGTAAATTGTGCGTTTGTGATGTCTCTGGACTACGAAGCTTTTCTTCACCCTCAGCTGCAACAACGCCTGTACTAGCAACGGCGGGAGCCCTGCGTTCGCGCTGAAAGTATATCCGCACACACGCACTCTCGCCAATTCACTTCAGCTCGCTTTCATGGCCAGCAGACCCAGTCATAACCGCTAATAATCTTTCAGCACACGTGCTTTTGCGCTAAACAAAGTTATAGCCCACGCGCATTTGCGCCATAACTATAGCATCCTTCACTAAGAGCAGCCACTGAAATATCAACCACGAGTCGTACCATTTTACTGGTTATCACTTTAATTAAACTTCAATAAACTGTCATAACCGCTGAAAAAATGGTATCACGTACCCTAGAAAAATACTTAAGTTTGCCCCGCGGGTTAGAAAAACGTTTCTTTGCCACGCGGTTTAGAAACACGTACCCCTAGTTTAGGGAGGGAGGAAATGTTTCATTAAAGTGATAACCAGTAAAATGGTACCTTAGTTCGGTTGGCGGGAAAACTCGTGGCTGATATGTCAGTAGTGGATATGACAGGAGCTGCTGGTCTGACTGAGGACTGCCATGAATGTTCGCTGTTGAAAAATGGTAGTAGGTAGGTAGTCGGAACAACTTGTGGCTGATTTGACAGTTGGCGGAGATGAAAGGGGCTGATCTGACGTTAGCTATAGAAGAATTTATCGTCAGGTATAGCGAGCGACCCGCAACGGCTAGTCCAGGCTGTGTGACGTCATTGCGAAGGCACCAGCGCAGACTGGGACGAAGACCAATTAAATAACGCGCGCACCACCATATAAGGGCGTCTTGGCGCTGGCGCGAACCTTTACCTCAGAGACTTTTGAGTCTCGAGATGGTTCGGTTTGATCAGTTTTCTTCATGTGGTAACGATTCAGCTGCTCTGCAAACAATACGATTTGTCAACGGGTCTATTACACCGCCAGTTTTATCCTCGCGTTACAGCAGGCTAAACATCATCTCCGATGAATTGAAATAATATCTTATCTCTTAATAACTCATAACATGAAATGTCACGCAAGAGGCTTTGCCATGGCTCTCTATCAACATTGTCTCTTCTGAAGGAAATCCAAGGCTTCCAAATCCATTTTTTACCGGCAGTAACGTCTTTGGTTACTGGGTGATCCAAGAATTACAAAGGCCGGGGATGCTGAGTGATCCAAGAATACAAAGGCCTGGGATGCTGAGTGATACAAGAATTACAAAAGGCCCGGGATGTTGAGTGATCCAAGAATCACATGATTACGGTGCCGAGTGATCCAAGAATCACATGATCACGGTGCTGAGTGATCCAAGAATCACATGATCACGGCATGCTGGGTGATCCAAGAATCACATGATCACGGGATGCTGAGTGATCCAAGAATCACATGATCACGGGATGCTGAGTGATCCAAGAATCACATGATCACGGGATGCTGGGTGAATCAAGAATCACATGATCACGGGATGCTGAGTGATCCAAGAATCACATGATCACGGGATGCTGAGTGATCCAAGAATCACGTGATCACGGGATGCTGAGTGATCCAAGAATCACGTTATCACGGGATGCTGAGTGATCCAAGAATCACGTTATCACGGGATGCTGAGTGATCCAAGAATCACGTTATCACGGGATGCTGAGTGATCCAAGAATCACGTGATCACAGGATGCTGAGTGATCTAAGAATCACATGATCACGGGATGCTGGGTGATCCAAGAATCACTTGAACACGTGATGCTGGGTGAGTTGATTCGCTACCCACTGTATAAGGCTGTATTCAAAATTAGGAATCCATACTATTTATTATTCAATTTTCTGAAATCAGTATTTTGTCATCAGAATGGTGCATATTTTTTGTTTATTATAAACTCACTTTGATACCTTATTGGTCGAGTCATGTACCGGAAGAGTCATGTACTCACATGCATCGATGATGTAAGACTCGCTCTACCGCTTAAACACTGGCACACTCATTTAAATGTCGTGATGAACTCTATTAGGTTACTAATTATGATTTGGTGTTGACGTGTCATTATACGCATTTGATTCATTGTCTATGTAAATGCATGTTTATAATGTGAAACCAGAACACCCCTCCGTTTGTATATAAATGAATGCGGTATTTATTTGGTTCATTTTATTTGTACTGTAGTCACGCTACGATTTTGTTTACGAAGAAAGCGACTGATCTTATCGCGTTACTATCAATAGTCATAAGGTCATAAGTGACATGCATGTGAGTGATAGTCATATGTGGGTCGTTGGTTGATACCCAAGGTCATGCCACGGTTTGGAAGCCTATTTTTCAAATATCCTTTCTCATAAATTGTAGTACCCTTGTAACGAGGAGATCCCTTGGTTTTATGAGTTACAAATATTGTGAGGCACTTCCTCCAATCACTCCCCTGCAAGCCTCAGGGCGTCATGATAGTGTGGCCACGTCAGGCACATGCCTGACTCACTAAACATCATGATAGTGTGGCCACGTCAGGCCCAAGCCTGACTCATTAAACGTCATGATAGTGTGGCCACGTCAGGCACCTGCCTGACTCACTAAACGTCATGATAGTGTGGCCACGTCAGGCACATGCCTGACTCACTAAACGTCATGATAGTGTGGCCACGTCAGGCACATGCCTGACTCACTAAACGTCATGATAGTGTGGCCACGTCATGATAGTGTAGCCACGTCAGGCCCATGCCTGACTCACTAAGCGTCATGATAGTGTGGCCACGTCAGGCCCATGCCTGACTCACTAAACGTCATGATAGTGTGGCCACGTCAGGCCCATGCTTGACTCACTAAGCGTCATGATAGTGTGGCCACGTCAGGCACATGCCTGACTCACTAAACGTCATGATAGTGTGGCCACGTCAGGCACATGCCTGACTCACTAAACGTCATGATAGTGTGGCCACGTCAGGCACATGCCTGACTC
>SDVV010035972.1:0-10998 GCA_016164225.1 Gammarus roeselii
AAACCCCGGGTCCTCGAGTCCCGCGGATCCCACGAGTACCTCCTCTCCCTGGGTCACCTTCTCTCAACCAACCTCGTTACATATAATAATAATGATAACAAATTTTAAATTCATCACCATGAAAAAAGGGCAGAGAAAAATAATAGAGCCCAAGCAAGAAGAAATAATAAAATACTAAAATAAAGTGTTAATGATCTATAAAATGAATAAGCATCCATCCACCCCAAGATATAGAGTAGGTTAAGGTTTAACGTAGCAGGAGCAGTAGCTGCTTTCGAACTCCAACGGAGCCCAAGCGCGAAGTCGTCGCTCGCCACCCAGTGTGGGAATTATTTCCTTTCCCTCTGCACTTTACACACTTTATTTCCTTAGAATACACAGAGCTCACGAAAAATAAATAATCATCCATCCACCCCAACATATAGGGCACGAAATGCGTTGACCTCCTATCCCTGACTAATATGATGTTGCAGGGGCTAGTGAGCAAGCAGTGCGTTCAGCGTCTATTTAGGCTGGCGACTATCTACCTGTGAAGGTGCCATGGTGAAATAAACTCAGATTGGGAGGTAATAAAACTTCATGACCCTCTAGCATAAATTCGCCCATAAGGAATTTAATACAACACACGTCATACACAAATGTGTCTCTTCTCTTCCAGTACTATGTACAAAAGTGATGTGCAAGGAAATTGAGTTCTACCATTTGAATAACAATTGATCTAAAAATTGGATATACGACTCAAAACCGTGCGAACATTGAGCAACGCATGAGAATCTGCCGCGAGGGCGAGTCATCAACTCGGTTGAGCTGACGTTGTATCACCCATACACAGGGTACACCAACACTAGTGTTAGTGTACCCTGCCAACACGTACCAGATCGCCCTTCCCCCTGATTGTGATCACACTTAGGATCAATAGTTTAGGAACAGAGTCTACCCGGTGAGCACCCTCGCTCTGAAGAGCCAATTGGAAGAAAGCTCAAATCAAATGATGACCGTCGAATCGTGCATCTGTCACCTCAGGTGCGTTCGGTGCCAGAAGGACATTGACTCCACTGCACTAGAAAGCCTTAACACTCTTATCTCACCTCAGGTGCGAAAGGAATCTGGACGACCGCAAAGGCCTCTAAACGAAGAATGTGGTAGAGTATGAGCGTGGGTGACTGCACGTGGCAACCTTTACTGGGTTATGTAGTAACTGGGATCCATGGGTGCCCCTCTCATTAGATATTTTGGCCCCATATATTTGGTCCATGCTTACAGCGGCATGGAATGCAACGTTAGATCGGGGGATGGCAGAAGCCCACGGATCTAACGGGCTTGTTCTGGTAGCAGACTGCATTACAGGCAGCCGACCTAAAAGGAAACCTGCTTGATCAGAATGAATACTTCCCTTCTACATCGAAAAAAATTGTAGTAAATATTCAAGGCTAACCGCAAGAATTCGAATGGATATGTGGGTCAAATATAATTCCAACAGGTATTAGACGCGGATTCCAGAAAAATGTACCTATACTTGTCTGTCCGTTGTAACGCGCTCACGAAAAACAACAAGAATTTTTCAGTTATGAAGTAATCATGACATTCAATGCAGCATTCGGAAGCTCTTGTAGAGTACTGAAAACTCTTTTTCGAAATTCGAATTTTGAAAGTTGTGGGTGATGATTTTTGACAAATACAAAAATAATCAGAAAATCTTCCACAATTACTAGGTTGTCACGACATGCAGTACATTCACATGAAAGCTCATGTGAAGTATTACAATAAAACTTATTTTTTTTTTACATTTTACTCTTATTTTTATCTTGTCATACCGTTTTGTAGCTATCTTTGCAAGACAAATATCGTTCAAAAAATGTTGTGGAATTATGTCAGGAAAGTATAAAGGTTTTTAACCATGATACGACGAGTTGTAGAAGGCGATCGCTGTAGCTGAAAATACTGACTAGTCCACCTAATATTATTCTGTACTATCCCCCCGTAACGGGGGTGTTAGAATAGTGCTACCGTAACCCCTGGGTGTCGTACGAGGCGACTAAAAGGAGAGACCTGTAGCCGGGGCTTAGAATACTGCTACCGCAACCACTGCATGTCGTAAAAGGCAAGTAATAACGGCGGGGCGAGGGGGCTAGGAATACCCTCATTCGTAAAATTTCTCCATAAAAGATGTCAATACGAGCGGGGGGAAGAAAGGCTCACGCCTCTCCGAACCCTATTGTTAGGGTCGCTGAATATGCGTGGTTGTAGTACGAATGAAGCAAAGAGGAGAGAGATTGGTGAGATGTTTGTGAGTAGGAAGTTAGATGTGTTGGCACTGAGGGAAACTAAGTTGAAGGGTAAGGGCGAATGCGAATTTAGAGTGGTAAGTGGAAAAAAGTTAGGCTTGGATGTAGGTTGGGCACGAGAAGGTGTGGTGTTGCTATCAAGTGATAGACTGGCTAGTAGCGTTACTGAGAGTAAAGAGGCGTCCTCAAGATTGATGTGAGTGAGAGTAAAGTTTCGCGTAGAAAAATGGGTGGTTAGTGAATGCGTACGGACCTGGTGGCAAGAGAAGTGAGGGGGAGAGGGAGCAATTTTGGACTAACCTGAGCGAGTGTATTGAGAGTTTTAAAAGTCAATTCAATGTGGTTGTACTGGGCGACATTAATGCGAGAGTGAGAGATGCAGTAGTGGATAATGTGATAAGGAGGTATGGCGTTCCTGGTAGGAATGACTGCGGAGAAAATCTCATAGGTTTATGCATGGAGCAGGAGCTAGCCGTCGGAAACAGCCTGTTCAAGAAGCGAGATATCCACAAATACACATGAGTAAGGATGGCCCGTGATAGTGGTGGAGAGAGCGCTGAAGAAGTTTGTATTGATTTCGAGGAGAGTGGTGAGGAGGCTGTTGGATGTGCGGGTGTTGAGAAGGTAGTGTGGAGGAGCGTCTGACCATCTGCTGGTGGAAGGCAGATTAAGAGTGGAGCATAGGTGGAAGCGGAACAAAAGAGTTGGAGGAGGAAGAGAGGTGGTGAAAGTGAGAAAAGCAGAGCCGAGGAGTTCCAGCGGGCGTTGGGGGAGGAATTTGACAACGTGAAAGGACAGAACCTGCAAGATGTGGAGGAAGAATGGGAGACTTTCAGAGATGCCTTGTTGAGATGTTCGAGAAATGTGTGTGGTGTGTGACGTGTGGGCGGGTGCAGACGGAAGAACTGCGAGTGGTGGAACGAGGAGGTCAAACTGGCAGTTGCGCAGAAGAAAAGAGCTTTTGAGGAGTGGTTGCAGGCGAAGTCGGTGGTGACCTGTGACAACTATAAGGAGAAGAGAAAGGAGGTAAAGCGAGTTGTGAGGAGAACCAAAATGAACACTGATGCCAGGTGGGCCAGACGGTTGTGCCAGAATTTTGAGAACAAAAAGATGTTCTGGAAAAAGGTGAAGAGGGTGAGAAAGGGAGAGATCGGAAAGGAGGAGGCGGTGAAAGATGAGAACGACCAGTTGTTGACGGAAAAAGTGGGCCGAGTATTTACATGAATAGTTGAATGTTGACAATGACAGAGAGGCTGACATTGCTACTGTGAGTGGTGGTGCGCGGATGCCGGTTTATGAAGAGAAACTTGCTGCGGATATTACTAGGAAAGATGTGCTGGAGGCGGTGGAGGTGATGCCCCTGGTTTGGATGGCGTGGCGACTGAGTGCCTGAAAAAGGGTGGAACAACGATTGTCGAATGGTTGGTGAGGCTATTGAACATTTGTTTTGTGGCGGGCGTGGTACCGATTGAGTGGCGCAGTGCTTGCATTGTCCCGCTGTATAAGGGCAAAGGAGATAAAAATGAATGCTGCAAATCAAGAGGTATCAGTTTCTTGTGTGTGGTTGGTAAGCTGTATGGCAGAGTGCTGATCAAAAGGATTAGAGAATGTCTGGATTGCGCAATTGGAAAGGAAAAATGTAACTATAGGAGTGGTAGAGAGTGCCGATCAGATTTTTGCAGTGAGATAGGTCTGTGAGATGTACTTTGCAGAGGGAAAGAATGTGTTCTGGGCCTTCATGAATCTGGAAAAGGCCTACGACAGGATTGACAGGGAAGCGCTGTGGAGGGTGTTGCGTTTGTATGGAGTGGGCGGAAAGCTGTTGTAAGCGGTGCAGAGTTTCTATGCTGACAGCCGAGCATGTGTCAGAGTGGGAAGCGAGGCGAGTGATTGGTTCTCAGTAAAAGTGAGTCTGAGACAAGGCTGCGTGATGTCTCCCTGGCTTTTCAATATCTATATAGATGGTGTGGTCAGGGAGGTAAACACGAGAATGCTGGGTCGTGGCTTGGAGCTGATGGAAGAGAATGGGTGGAGTTGGCAGTTGAGCCAGTTGCTGTTTGCGAATGAAACGCCCTGGTTGCGGATTGAGAGGAGAAGCTATGTAGGCTAGTGTTTGAGTTAGGTAGAGTGTGTGAGAGGAGGAAGCCTCGAGTGAACGTGGGTAAAAGTGAAGTAATGAGATGCTCGAGGACTGTCGATGCGAGCAAAATTAGTGTCCTCCTAAATGAAGAGTTGTTGGAAGAAGTTTAGTGTTTCAAGTATCTGGGCTCCCATGTGGAAAAGACTGAACTAGTAGGAACCGAGGTGAAGTCGCGAGTGGAGGAGGGGTGTAAAGTGTTGGGTGCATCGAAGAGTATAATGAGCTGTAGGACGTTGGGGACAGAAGCAAAGAGAGGGCTGTATGAGGGTGTCGTTGTCCCTACTGTGTTATACGTAGCTGAGACTTGGGAGTGAGAGCAGAGGAGAGAAGAAGGATGAATGTTTTCGAGATGAAATGATTAAGGAGCATGGCTGGAGTGTCGCTGAGAGACAGGTTTACTAACGACGTGGTTCGAATCAGAACGGGGATGGTGAAGAAGTTAGAGGACAGAGTTGATTCGCGTGTTCTGAGATGGTTCGGGCACATGGTGGGGATGGATGAGGAGAGATTGGTGAAAAGTGTGTGGAAGGCAGAGGCGAGTGGACGTAGGCCTAGAGAGAGACCGAAGTTTGGGTGGATGGATGACGTGAAGCAAGCGTTAGGAAGGAGAAACCCGAGTGTGGAGGCAGCGAGAGAGCGTGCACTGGATAGGCGCGTGTGGCGAATGATTGTGAACGGATGAGTTTTAACGCTGCCCTGATGTGCGTTCTCGCCCCAGGCACATCGTTGAAAGACGGGATGGTCGTGGGCGGGGGGGGGGGGGTTATCATGACGCGGCAGGGGTAAACCAGTATAACTATTGGGCCCTGCTGCCGACACTGACCTCGAACCGCACTCATGACCCGGAGGGCGTGTTGCGGGGTTCCCGGCCGGGCCTTTTTGAGTCAAAGGGCCAAGGTGTGCGAGTGTGAGTGTGTGAGAGTGTGAGGTGCGCTTTGCCGTTGGCCACCCCCTATGCTGGGGGATTTCGGCCTAGTGTCTGTATTTGTGTATCTGTAACCGCAAGAATACCAACACGATCAGCAAAATCAAGAATACGCGCAAAGAAACGAAAGGGTTGCCACTCGCCCCTGAATCTTTAATACAGTCTGTTCAGTGACTGCGGGAACAGGCATCCAACAAGATTACATTATTCAGGGTTGATATGCAATAAATGCGGCAAAATTACTGCTTTCGTGCGTGTACGAAAAAAATCTCTTTTGTCAACACTTTTATTCACTCTGATCAAGGTCTCCAAAGATTCTCTCGTTAGATCCACTTTTTAGCAGCCTTCACAAGGCGGCAGTTGGTTTTGATTGTTCATCAACCATCTGCCACGGACCTAACAGAATTGCATAAATCAAGATAAATTAACGACCTCAATTGAAGGCCGTTAATTTTTTCTGCAAAAGCACCCAGATTATCGTACGAGCCCGCGTCAAAACATGTTCCAGCGGTAGAGGTTATCGTACGAACCCCGCGTCAAAACATGTTCCAGTGGTAGAGGTTATTATACGAGCCCCGCGTCAAAACACGTTCCAGCGATACAAATTAACATACGAGCACCGCGCCAAAACATGTTCCAGCGGTACAGGTTATCGTATGAGCCCCACGCCATAACACATTCCATCGGTACAGGTTATCATACGAGCCCCGCGTCAAAACATGTTCCAGCGGTACAGAAAATCGTATGAGCCCGCATCAAAACGTGTTCCAGCGGTACACAGATTAACGTATGAGCCCCGTGTCAAAACATGTTCCAGCGGTACAGAAAATCGTACGAGCCCGCATCAAAACGTGTTCCAGCGGTACACAGATTAACGTATGAGCCCCGCGTCGAAACATGTTCCAGCGGTACATGTTATCGTATGAGCACCGCGTCAAAACATGTTCCAGCGGTACATGTTATCGTATGAGCACCGCGTCAAAACATGTTCCAGCGGTTTAGGTTAAACATGTTTCAGTGATACAGGTTCCCATACGTTGCTCGCGTCAAAACATGTTCCAGCGGTACAGGTTACCATACGTTGTTCGCGTCAAAACATGGTCCAGCGGTACAGGTTATCGTACGTTGCCAGAGTCAAAACATGTCCTAGCGGTACAAGTCCATTTGAACCACCTGTACGCTTTGTAAATGAGATGAATTTTGATTTCTACACGGTTGAAGAGAGGCCGAAAACAGGCTCAGCAAACTTACTCTGCCGCTAAGTACCATTCTAAAGAGGACGGCACCCAAAGTACTACTTGAAATGATATGTACACACAAACCCGTCTCCAACATTAAACCATTTACATTTCAACAACGACACTATTACAGAATTACGATTATAAATGCATGGTTGCAAATTGTGCTGAAGACGCGCTCGGGTACTCGTAATTTTTTAGAATTTACAATGGACTTCAACTGAAAATCACTATACAGACAACCCTAACATAACTTAAATATTATTACATTTTCAACTTACAACTAATTTTCAAATAACGTAGAACACTTTTCAACATTCAGACAATACGAAACAGTTCTACCAAAGTCCATAACTTGTCGGCCCACAGAATTGCGGACGACGAGGTAGTCGCAGTTTCCCACCGAGCTCGTGTCATCAGCAAGCGTGTCCCACTCCTGTACCTCTGCTCCAGTCTTCATACATGACGTAAGCGAGATAGGTCAAGACCTTTCCACTGCGGCTACCAACATCTTTACTCTACGCTGTACTGTGGGTCGGCCAATGCTGGGGTGAATCGATCAGAATGACCAGGATTTATGGTGCGTTTGAATCAACCACAACATCAACTGTTCACACACTTTGTGAACAGTTGATGTACAATTACAATTTTCTGCATTTGAAATTTAGGAACGTGACCGAAACAGAATTCTGGGATACCGAAACTCAAACCATTCTGAGTTCTGGGCTTTGCAGCTCCAAGCGCCGATATAAACCAAATTTAAATACTTCAAACACTTTCGGTGCATTTGAAATGGCTGGGTCTTTTTTCTGTTACTTGGATGTCACGTAACAAAAACAGCTCTAAGAGGGAGCAGATCGAAGAGAGAGCAGCTCTAAAAAGGAGCAGATCGAAGAGAGAGCAGCTCTAAGAGAGAGCAGCTCTAAGAGGGAGCAGATCGAAGAGAGAGCAGCTCTAAGGGGGAGAAGATCGAAGAGAGAGCAGCTCTAAAAAGGAGCAGATCGAAGAGAGAGCAGCTCTAAGAGAGAGCAGCTCTAAGAGGGAGCAGATCGAAGAGAGAGCAGCTCTAAGGGGGAGCAGATCGAAGAGAGAGCAGTTCCAAGAGGGAGCAGAGCGAAGAGAGAGCAGCTCCAAGAGGGAGCAGATCGAAGAGATAGCAGCTCTAAGAGGGAGCAGATCAAACAGAGAGCAGCTCTAAAAGGGTGCAGATCGAAGAGAGCAGCTCTAAGAGGGAGCAGATCGAAGAGAGAGCAGTTCTAAAAGGGAGCAGATCGACGAGAGAGCAACTTCAAGAGGGAGCAGATCAAAAAGAGAGCAGCTCCAAGAGGGAGCAGATCGAAGAGAGAGCAGCTCCAAGAAGGAGTAGATCGAAGAAGAAGCAGCTCCAAGAGAAAGCAGATCAAAGAAGGAGCAGATCAAAGAAGGAGCAGCTACAAGAGGGAGCAGATCAAAGAAGAAGCAGCTCCAAGAGGAAGCAGATCGAAGAAAGAGCAGCTCTAAGAAGGAGTAGATCGAAGAGAGAGCAGCTCTTAGAGGGAGCAGTTCAAAGACAAAACAGCACAGAGGGAGCAGATCGAAGACAAAACAGCACAGAGGGAGCAGATCGAAGAGAGAGCAGCTGTAAGAGGGAGCAGATCGAAGAGAGAAAATCGGAAAGAAGGTTGCCAGTTATTCGCATATATAATTGAAGCACGACAGTTTTGTGGACGAATGTAACTTGAAGAGCAAACGCTTCGTTCACATGAGAGGTCATGGTTCAGCAAAATAGTAACAACATAATACATTTTTCACCATTAGTCTACATAAAAATCTAAGAAAAGTCGGTCCTTATGGTTTTCAATAATAATATAGATAATAAACTCTTACTATCTAAAACTAAACCTCTGTCTAATGTTGGGTAACGTTTTATTACATTAAATTGTACAGAAATCTACATCACTACACAACCTAATAGTTCACCGTGCCAGAATATAGGTACACAACGTTAACACAGGGCGGCAGTGGGCGGGGGGTGGGCAGAGAGAAATAGGAAGGGAGGCCAGAGATTGGAACACAGTTGAAAGGGAATTTAGATTATATGCAAGAAACAATGTTTGCTACGCGAGTCAAAGCCCTCAGAGTAAGAGGATATTGAACAAAAGGTCAGGAGGAAAAGAAGATAGTAGGGAAAATTAACTAACACTTTATCAAGTCACATTGCTTGCACTGCACGCAAGGGTTCATAGGCTAAAGGTTACAAAACACTATCTTTCAGTAGAAGAAAGGTTGAAAAAACACTGCCCTTCCTCCCAGGTCTAGCTGACCCACGTGGTGTCCTCCTCACTTACTGAGACCAGTCACAACCAAGTACATAAACCTGACCGCAAGTGAGCTCTCTAGAGCTGACCATAGAGTCAGGGGCCATTTAGTATTTCTACAGCATTTATGAAACTTTGAACGGCCGCAAGAGGTTACTATTCGTCTACAACAATCTTCACGACACTCGTGTTCAAGAAAGCAAGGGTATGCCCAAATAATAAACAGATTATGGGCTCGTTTCCATCTTTTTTACTACATTCTCGAACGCCATTCTATTTCATTAAGTTCAAAGAACTTGAGCCGCTGTCAGTCTCTAGGTAGCAAAGAATTTCTATGTAATATCGAAGGCAGAACTTTTCCGAGTCTCGTACGTGCTCTGAGAGACGAGACAGCCGGAAGTGATATCAACATGCCTTCGTTTCCATGTTTGAGACAACTTCATTCGCGACCCATTTGTGTATAAGGTAAGATTCCATGGAAAGCTCTAGTAGGCATTGTTATATTGAGCACTTTTTTCACGCACTTTTTTCCAAGACACTATTGAGACTGTTCCAAAAGTGAAGGACTTGAATTTAAATCATTGGATCGATAAACGTTTTTATGACATCAGTTCCATGCGTTTGGTTTCATCTTAGGGAAAAATGTCATCACCTAAAGATTTCCCTGCACATTGTTTTCGAATTCCCGGAGAAGGATTCATTTCAAGTTCAAATTTTCCGCCGCAACTTTTAGCCTCTTCACCGCAGCCCAACCAAGTATCAGAGTTGGAATTCTCCAGGTCAGCAAATCTCTTGCAAGATAAATATACTTTAAAGTAATTGAGTCCAATTGCAAGTTTTACTGAGAATATATTTCACGTAATTTAGCTGATACAAATTGTTTAGATTGTAGTACTTTGAAAATTAGAGGTTTATTTGCATTGGAAAAGCTCGTATCTTCACAAAACGAGGTAAAAGCTTAACAACGTTCTAATGCAACAACGTAATCTTTACAAGCAAAACCTACTGGAGAATTCCTGTCTCGGTGTGGCCTTGGTTGACTCATGGTCACAACTGCGAGGTCTGCCAGGCCGGTATGAAACGCTCCTGCTTGGCATTGATCAGCTGATCGTCGTAATGAGGGGCGGAGGCCACTGGTCCAGCCAAATGAGTCTTCAGCTTGCAGTCAAGATGTAGGGACCCGTAGCGCGGTGGGAGACCGCCATGGGTAGGGGATCCCCAGAGAACGGGAGCGGACTGCAAGGGCGGGGGTTGCTGCTGCTGCTGTTGTTGCTGTTGTTGCTGTGCTGCTGCTGCTGTTGTTGTGGCTGTTGTTGTTGGGGTGGTTGCTGTGGAACATTGACGTTAGGCGCAGCGTGCAGCATAGGATGGGACTGCAAGGGGGGCGCTTGCGCCGCGGTGGGTGGAACGTTGCTGCTGCTGATAGGAGGCGTCCAAGCTGCGGACACCGGTGTGGAAGGCACTGATGGGATGCTGATCGTGGGATTGCCACCACCTGACACCACCTGGATGGGCGTCTGTGGGGAAATGGCAGCTGCAGCTGCAGAAGCCATCACGGAGATCGAGTTGACTATGTTGGCGTCCGGTGTGGAGTCGTTATTGTTGGGCAGCTCAGCGGGCACCCACGACCCAAGGCGGTCCCGCCGGAAGAAATGAGGGCGGTTGTCGGGGAAGATTGTTACTGCGGGGAACGGATGGTCCTTGATGTGCTTCAGGACGTCGCGGACCTGGGGGATTAGATAGGATGTAAAAATCGGGATGCATCAAAGGAGATTCAAAGTCCTACAGCGTTGAAAATAAAAATGAGGTAGAAAACTAGTATCCCATACATGTCTGCACAGTCAGGAAGCACTACCCCTGAGAGCAGCAAGAACGCAAAGAAGAGGGAAACAGTCGTTGAGCAAGGTTGTACGAAATAAAAAACACAACGCCTTCACTGGGCCGAATTAGCTCCAATCTTCAACACCGCAGGTAGAACTGAAGTACCTGTTGTAACCTAGTGGACGTAAGGAACAAATGGGTTAGTCATAAGAATAGTTCGTCAGTAAGGTTAGATTAGAGATTGGGTAAACAACGCTCAAGGGCCAAAATTCTTAAACGAAAAAATAGCAAA
>SDVV010035973.1:0-10998 GCA_016164225.1 Gammarus roeselii
TCTTTAGTTGGTTTGTTTTTGATTAGTTCGTGGATATGGAGGAAGATGGTCTTGACATGACCCTCTAATCTCGTTAGACGATCGTCAATTGTGCTTGGTTCTGCGGCGAGGACTCCTGCTTTCTGTTCAGAGACGCCGGTCGCTTGGCTCAGCATGTTTAGTATTTCCTGGACGTTCTTGGTCAACTCGTCGATGCGGCCGTCTCTCCGGTCGTCGTCCTCCGAGGTGGTGCTGGTCATCTTGGCGTGGCTGATGTTCTTGGCAGATGGAATCTTGGTCTCCGGTGTTCTGGAGGAGATGCTGGTCCCTCCCGAATTGAGTTTCTTCCGACTCCCCATCGGCCCCCTGGTTCGCGCCAGGGGCCAGGGAGTTAACTTTAGAGGCCTCTTGACCGGCTTTACAGAGTTAACTTTAATTTAGATTAATATAGATAATGCAAGCAAACGTGCGGTTTAAGGTCCCAGCACAAACTAGGGACCAATCTGTGCTATAGCGGGAGTTCTCTGCAACACCAGTTAGTATACGGTACGGGAACAATTTCAATTTCCACCGTGCATCAAAATCGACGCCAGGGCGTCAGTCGGACTACAACCCAGCATCGCTGGAAGAGCCAGGCTGGGCGCCGAGGAGCTCCTTCTTCCGTCACGAGGACCTATCAACAGAAGGTCACTGACCCGGGTGAGCGCGTACTTCGTCACTATATCTACGAGGAGTAACTCTGTACTATACCCCATCAGCTGTTCTGAGGATTAGCGCCAGTTGTAATTAGGAAAGTGATAATAATAAATAATCCTCCATTATTATTATTTGCTTCCATGTTTTACCAGAGTCCCAACGCGGAGTTAATGCCGACTCCCCGGTAGGGCGGTAATAATCCTCTAGTGTAAAGTTAGGATAGCGACTGTTTTCAAGTCACATTGCGAAGTTATAGACGAGTACCCACATATGTATTTATACTATTCTACCGCTGTTCCTTTTTACCGTTAGTGTTTTTTTCTTGCGCACAGTTTTGCATATACAGCTTGTGTTTTTTTCCCTTGCGCTCAGTTGTGCATAATATAGCTAGGCTGCGTCATTCGCGAGTGGGTAGTAATTTGAAGCTAGTCTCAGAGCTTCTCTTTATTATAACAAATTAAGAGGTTGTACTGTTTTTCAAGTGATTTAAATTCCCTCCACATAGTAGCCGTGTGTTTGGAATACATCATCTCCTCGACTCACTCAACTGAGTAGCTGGAGAGTCACTTTGGGTAAACAGCCTAGACCCCTCCTGGGTCGGGCGAACTCGCAAGCCCGTCGGTCATTAATAAGAATCTATCGGTAAAAGATTTGATTGCCATTGATTTTTTCTAATTAACATGACGGGACACAGTATCGTGCAGTAGACTTAGTTGGAGCCCTTTAGCCGGTTCTGTTCAATTCATCGAGCGAGTGGACGAGGCTTAGTTGCGCTGGTTGTGAACAGATCAGACATTATGCGACTGGACTAAATTTAGTCATCTGTGTACGAGACCATGTGACTGACGAATCCAGCAACATTAATATTAGCAGTTATGAGCTCAATCCTGTCTGTTATGCTAACAGATAATCTTACAAGTGAAACACTTACATTGCGGGCAAATTTGTAGATTGTCGTCATTGCGTGCCAATTCAAGAAGTGCCAAGGGTTTAGTTTCAGTTTCAGGATCCCGCCATACGATTTCACCGATGCCAGTAGTAATATCAGCTGTTGAACCTGAAATTTTGCACGACAATCATTTAAGGAGGGGTGTGCATGTCATTGAAAACTGCTATATTCAACATGCAGATGAGAAGTACAAACTAGAGAACTTTCAAGAAATTACTGTGAACCCCGACATCCAAAAAATAGTCTGGATCGTAGACAAATAAGATAACTTTAGTACAGCGATTTACGCCATGTATACATCTGTTACACGAGACCCCATCAATAGGAAAATTTTATTTATCGACAATTATCAATTTGTTTCTCATTTCCACCAGAGCCTCAACGAGAGTCAAAATAAGCTCCCCGTAGGCCTTGATGATCACGGATTCCAATAAACTCGCACGCCTCTGTGTGCGAGAAAACAACTGCCAAATTTAGAAAAAATGAGAATTTTCAACCAAGTCAGACGCACGCTGGTGCGTTTAAGAAAAACGCTTAGATAAAACTGCTCTCCGCTTCAAATTCTCTAGAACTTTGAGAGTAATATGTACGCACGCTAGTGCGTACAGGTAGCATCGTCGAGACTGGTTTAAGGTTTACAACTACACGGACTAAGGCAGCACCGACAGCAACGCATCACGACCTAAGCCGCTACGCGGTCTAGGCCGGTTATAGTACACTTTATTCGTTCAGCTAAGACTGACTAAACTAATCCTCGCCTCCAATCATCTATAACTTCAGGAGTAATATGTTCGCACGCTAGTGCGCACAGGTATCATCGTTGGGTACTGGTAATAGGTGAACTGCTGCACGGACTAGGTCAGCTCCGATAACAACGCAACACAATCTACCACGCTGTCTAGTTCAGTAGAGGTTCATCTTATTTATTCAGGTAAGATGAAGACTCTGACGAAACGGATCCCTGCCTCCAATCACTCAGAACTCCACGAGTAATATGCACGCACAGATAGTATCGTCGAAATTATTACAAGGTCTATGTCTTCACGGATTAGATCAACTCAAACCGCAACGCGTCACAAGGATTTAACGCTACGCAGTCCAGGTCAACCACAGACACTATATATGGCCCGTGCACGCGCGAGCGAGCACAGACTGAAGAAAAAATACCCTTTCACAAAATCACGAACAGAAACTCTCGCTCAAATACACCAGCATTAATCAACATTACAAAATTGTGGATCATGAAGAAGGAAGTAAGGGTAGGTTTCTTCATGGGAAGAAAAACTGCTCAGATAATAGATTTCGCACTTTTTGGTAAAAAGGATAGGGTGGGGGAAGGGCACAGGTCCCTTTGGTCCCAAAACAGCCCGATGAATCCCGGAGAGTAACCCATGTCCCTCGGGTCTTCCCGAGCTTCTGGGCCCCCCGAGACGGCTCTTCTCAGCTCATCTCTGCTCGTCTCATATCGTTTCGGCCAGTCTCGGCTCGTCGCGACCAACTCGAATAGTCTCAACACGTTTCGACTGATATAGACGCACCTCGACCAGCCTCGAGCGACCTTTGAACTCTGCCAGTAATCCGCGGACTGAAGTATTCAATTGTTCTATTAAAGCTTTTCACTTATATTAATGTCTTGTGTATTGGTTTACAGCGTAAGGAGGGAGAGGCAGGGGTCCCAGGGTTCAGAGGAGCCTCAAGCGGGTCCCAAAGTTTCTCAAGGGGTCCCGTTGGTTCTAAAGGGTGTCCCAAAGGATCCCGGATGGGTCCAAAAGAGTCCCCTCAAATACTCCTGGTCTTCAAAGTATTCCAGGTTCCCGAAAACCTCGGGTCCGGAGTCTCGCGAGTTCCTCGAGCACCCCCCCCCCCACTCCCGGGTCACCTAGTCTCAGCCAGCCTCGGTATGTCTCGACTCTTCGCCCCACCAGTCGACTAGTCTCCTCGCCTATGCCTGCCTAGACTTGCCTCGTCCCCTCCACTTACAGTGGCGCCTAGCTGTGCGTATAGTGCCGCCTATTAGGCGCCTAGGGAGAGCGCAAATTCTCCCACCGTAAGTTGGACTAGACTAACACCGCATAGTCCACCTAGGGCCCCTGCTGGCGTCTAACTATACAATTCTATAACCAATACAAGATAGTTCACTCAATCTATTGGGGCCAAGCAAAGTAGTAATAATGAAATAAATAAAGTGTTAATCTATAAAATGAATAATCATCCATCCACCCCAAGGTTCAACGTTGATTCAGAGTAGGTTTAAAGTAGATTCAGAATAGGTTTAACGTAGATTGGGAAGAGAGCAGAAGTTCCAGGATGCAGAGGGGCCTCAAGTGGGTCCTACAGTTTCTCAAGAGGGTCACGAAGGGTCTCATGGGTGTCCCGAAGGGTCCCGGAAAGGTCCTAGTGGGTCCCCCAAATCCTCCTGGTTATGCAAGTCCCCAGGGTTCCCGAAACCTCAAGTCCCTAGAATCATGCGTGTCCCAAGAGTGCCCCTCTCCTGGGGATCACCTCGTCTCAACCAACCTCGATATACGTTTTATTACATATGCAAAATTCATCACTATGAAAAAAGGGCGGAGAAAAATGGAGCCCACGAAATAAGAAATACTAAAGTACTTGAATAAAGTTGATCTATAAAAAGGATAGTCATCCATCAACCCCAATCTACTTGTTCAACTCACCAGGAAGACTAGAGGCCTCCGGTTTCAAACCAACTGAGAATTTTATCACTTGACGGTAGGTTTGAGTTACGCCCTCATACATGATGGCAACGTAATTTTGACTGCCGTGAAAATTCAATTGGTAGCCTCCATCACAATACCTGAAATATAGTCGATTAGAATTACCCTTAGTGCGCATTACATTTTCCAATCGCTAGGTATTATATTTTCTCATCACCAGGTATTATATTTTCTCATCACCAGGTATTATATTTTCTAATCACCAGGTATTCGTGATAAGATTTAATCCCTGTCATCGATGTTCAGTAGCATCATGTGGTCTAGTTAGAGAACAGTCAACATGTGCAGTTCAGGAAACGGGTTATGGTCAATCTCTCATCTATGAACAATTTTCTCAGTTGTTTGTTTGGAGCAACAACACTGTACTTACACCATTGTGTATGGACCACTCGAGAAGCGCAACTGCTCTTTGTTGCAGCCGGCGAACCACACAACGGGGCGACTTCGCTGCTCCAGCAAATATCCTTTAGGGGCCTGCACAGTTGATCGAACATAGGACACTTATCAGCCAGACGTTGAGAGAACCTTCCATAACGTAGCGAGTATCAATCGCAGAAAACTAATGTAGTTTGCTAAGACCAAGCAAAAAAAATAAGAAACCTCAACAGAGCAGTTCCACAATGGTAGCCTTTCGTAGAGTCAAATTAGTAGATATGACTATCATTCCGTTCAACGTCAAATAATGTAGACTACCCATTAGAATAATATTTTAGACAGATTCTCTCAAGCGATTTCATAAAACTGTTATCGGTGCATATGACAATCCAATTGTAACAGATTCAGTAGAAAACTTCACGTTTGTACAGTAAAACTATACCAGATATTCGAACTACGCATTGCGAAACCAACTTCCGATGGCAGGATGACACCACGGAAAAAGAGCACAAGATATGTACGATGAAATTTCATTGCTCCTCGTGGCAGGTGTGTACGTTTACCATTATTCTAAAATTTATCGAAAAAAATCAAGGGAAATTTTATAGGAGTAGAGGCGATTCTCTTGGTACTGAAGGGGTGCTCACATATTTCCATGTTTTATGCCGGGTATGATCTTCATGTTGAAGTTGCCTACACAGGGATACGACATGACAGAGTTTGATTAGATTTGAGCCTCATTTCCACCAGAGCCTCGACGTGAGTCATAATAGGCTCCCCCGTAGGGCTCGATGATTATTGATTCCAGTAGGCTCGCACGCCTAAGTGCGCGAGGAATGAACGAAACAACGTTTTCAACGTTTGAAAAAATGTGAAAATTTTAGCAGTGTCAGGCGCACGCTAGTGCGCAATAGAAAAACCCTTACTTGAAACGGATCTCCGCTTCTAATCCTTTAGAACATAAAATGATATGTACGCACCCTAGTGCGTACAGGTAGCATTGTCGAGATTAGTACAAGGTCAGCAGCCACACCAGCCAACTCACCTCAGACAGCAACGCAACACAATATTTACAGTTTAGTTGTATAAATACATTCGCTTATCCAGGTAAGATAAAGACTGATGAAACGAAATGAATCCTCGCCTCCAACTCTTCAGAACCTCATGTTTATCATGTCCACACGCCAGTGCGCACAAATAGTATCGTCGAAACTGGCACAAGGTTCACATCTACGCGGACAAAGTCAGCTCCGGCAGCAACGCAACACAATATCTACAGCTACGCGGTTTAGTAGTTTGAATAAAGTTTATTTAATTAGGTAAAATAAATACTTAGATGAAACGAAACGAAACCTCGCCTCCAACCCCTAAGAACCTCACGAATTTTATGGCCATACGCCAGTGCGCTCAAATAGTATCGTCGAAATCGGTACAAGGTTCACGGCTACACGAACAAAGTCAGCTCCGGCAGCAACGCAACACAATGTTCACAGCTTCGCGGTCTATTTTATTTTTAATTCAATTTAGTAGTAGATGGACTCGAAGCAACGAGTCACAAGTTTTTTTAGCTGCGCTATCCAGGTAAACCCCAGAAACTGCGTATGGTCCGTGCACGCGCAGCGAGCACAGACTAAGAAAAAATACCCACTCACAAAACCACCAACACGAACTCCCCCTCAAATACTCCAGCGTTATAATATTGCGAATCGTGAACAAGAGCAGGTTCGTCATGGGCAGAAAAACTGCTCAGATTATTGATCTTGCACAGATTGATCAAGGGGATAGGGCGGGGGGGGGGGGGAGGGGCATTAGTCTCCTGGGTCGCCAAAGAGCCCGATGAATCCCGGAGGGTGACCCATGTCCCCCGGGTCTTCCCGAGCTCCCAGAGTCCCCCGAGACCTCTCGTCTCGGCTCATCTCTGTTTGTCTCAAATCATTTATTATATTCATTTATTATTTGCTCTCATGTTCCACCGGAGTCCCAACGCGAAGTTAATGCAGACTCTCCCGTAGGGCGGTCGAAGAGTTGTGAATTAGGTGACGCGTAGATCAAGAGTTCAAGAGCAGTTTAAATGCACTCACAGCAGGTTTAAACGTAGTTTGAGTTGGTCTAAAAAAGTATTTAAGTAACAAAGTAACAATAAATTTGACACTGGCACCAAGCAAATTTGGTGCGGCTACAAAGAAAGTTCAACGTTAAAACAAACTTAAAAATTTTAAAGGAGTAACTCGAGCGCAGGTACAGAGTAGGCCTAGTTATACTAAGCCTATAACAAATTAAATTACACAGGTTTTAAAAAAGTAATTCTAGAGCGGGTACAGAGTAGGCCTAGTACATACAAATCTTACTTAATAACGGATATCTAGAGAGTTGAAAGAGAAGAAAAAATATATATATATATATGAAGAGCAGGTTGCTTACAGTCGCAGTTGGTCTTGTGTAGAGGAGTGGTAGCATCTCCCTCCGTTCTCCGCCGGAGCTCCTACGTGTAGTCACTGAGGGCTTCTTCTCTATCACGGCGGTCCGGTGATTTTGCTCAACTTTGTGCACGAAGTCAAAGTAAAAAATTTCAATTTGTGCGCAGGGAGGACAGAGTTCGGGATCGGAGATAATTCAAACCCTGCTACCTTTACACTACCTCGTAGAGGCCGTGTGTTTTCCAAAAGCGATCAGTTTTTTTCGGTGTTCAGTTTCTGTGAGCAGGCGTTGTAGGTTGCACGGGGGGCTCAAGAAGGCTCGTCGGGCTGCTGCGAGTGCATCGCAATCTACTAGCAAGTGCTTCACGCTTACTGCCATTTGGTGGCAAGGGCATGGTGGTGCGTGCGGTCCCATGTCTACGTAAATTAAGTGGTTTTGAGTTATCCACGTGAGTCCCGTGCATAGACTGTTGATGAACACTTGGTCTCTCCTATTAGAAAACCTGGTGTCCCACTCTCCCACGGATGGTTTGACTGCAAGCATCTTTTGTCCACTTTGTTGCCAAGTGTCGTTCCATAGTGTTGTTATGCGCGAGTTGATGACTGGGAACCAGTTTCGGTAATGTATAGAGATAAAGTTCCTGCTGGGTAGACATCAGTTTAGCGAGGAAATCTGCGCGTTAGTTTCCTCTTATTCCCGCGTGTCCAGGGATCCAGCAGAACTCGACCGCTTGGCTCGCCTCTGACGTTGCGAATAGGTAGTGTTGCATTTTTCTTTGGGCAGGGTGATCAAGGTGCAGAGTTTTCAGCTGGGTGAAGACACTTAGGCTATCTGAAAATATAAGTTTTGGGGTGGCGGTCGCTTTTTGTAATAGAGATGGCCAGTTGGAGTGCGTGTAGCTCTGCAGAAAATATAGAGGCCTCGTGAGGTAGGGTGGCCGAACGAGAAGTCCCTTCGCCTCTGGCAGCGGCTCCCACTCCGTCCGGTGTTTTTGAGCCGTCAGTGTATATAAGACGGTGCTCTGAGTACTGTTCATCGAGTAGTCTTAAGAATTCTCGGCGGTATGTGTTGGTTGGGGTTGTTGCTTTGGGGTACGTCTGCAGATCTAGGTTGACCAGTGGTGGGCTGATCATCCACGTTGGTGTGTTGATTTGAAGAATTCGATAAGAGAATGAAGGCTTGATTGCTTTGCGTCTGATGTTCAGCGAGGTCAGTAAGTTATCCCCGCGTAGAGAAAAGGGTGGGCATATGTTCTTTTTAGCCGCAAAGAGGCGTTTATCAAGGATGTTGGTGATGTCACCGAGTGCTGGGCTATTGATGTAGCTCCTAGTTATGAAATAGTACTGTAGTGAGAGTTTCTCTCCGGAGCGGAAGAGGGAGTTCGTTAGCAAGCACGTTCAGGGATTCGATGGGTGTGGAACGGAACGCACCGGTTGTGATACGTAGGACGTTATTTACTATGATTGAGAGAGGTTCTAGGGTGGTTTTGGCTGCTGAACCGTAAACAATAGCTCCGTAATCAATGCGTGAGCGTATTTATGTTCTGAATAACATCATGCCGGTGTCCATGTCGGCTCCGAATTTCAAGGATGTTACAGAGAGGATTAGTCCGGTTGCTTTTTGCAGCGGGTCTCCAGGGCTGCAATACGAGGTCGCCATGCGAATTTGGGGTCCCACTCAAAACCGAGGAATGTAATAGATTCTTCGTAAACTAGCGGTGTGTTGTTTAGGTTTAGGGCTGGTTTTAGGTGTAAGCCGGGCACGAGAGTGTAGTGCATGCTTTTCGTTTTGGAGAGTGAGAATCTGAATCAGTTTAGGGAGGCCCAGTTTCAGACTAGGTTTAGACATTTCTGGAGTTCCTGTTGAATTGTCAAGAGGCTAGGGTGCCTGTAGCTTATTTGCAAGTCGTCCACGTATAGTTTTGCAAGCAATTTCCGTCGCGAGGGAGAATGTCTCCTATCTGATCGATCTTAAGTATGAAAAGAGTGACACTGAGGACGCTTCCTTGGGGGACGCCCATTTCTTGCGGATAGGATGGTGATAAGGTGTCGCCGACTTTAACCCTGAAGGTGCGATTTTGCAGGAATTGGTAGATGTAACGTGGTAAGTGGCCTCTCAGCCCTTTGCGGTGGAAATCCTTCATGATGCCATATTTCCAGGTAGAATCGTATGCTTTTTCCACGTCGAAAAAAATGGAAACCACGTGTTCTCCGCAGACAAATGCCTGTCTAATATTAGATTCCAGTCCTACAAGGTGGTCCGTCGTAGAGTGGCGCTTGCGGCTGCCACACTGGATGCTGTTCAGGCCTGTATGCATTTCAAGGTAGTCGACGAGGCTTGTATCCATCATTCTTTCCATGGTCTTGCCGAGAACGCTGGTTAGAGCGATGGGGCAGTAGTTCTGTGGGTCACCGTGGAATTTTCCGGGTTTGGGTATTGGGATGATAGTAGATTCTCGCCATTGATCGGGAAAAAATGAGTTTGAGTACAGAGTGTTGAACACTTCTAGCAAGTGGTCACGGGCGCCGTCTGGGAGATTTTTGATCATGTTGATGTGTACCCGGTCTGGCCCAGGTGAAGTTTCACGTGTATGGTCTAGAGCGCTCTGTAGTTCGCGGAGGAACAAAGGTTTGTTGTAGGCCTCTTCATTTCTAGAAGTAAAGTCAAGATGTTCGCTTTCTCGCAAGTTCCTTTCCCGTTGGAAAGCAGCCGTGTTGTTTGTTGGTTGGTTGCGAAATCTGTCTTAAAGTTAAAGCTAGTTTATTTGCGATCTCCGCGTGGGAAGAATAAGTTCTACCTCTGTCAGAAAGGATGTTAATAGGTCGTTCGGGTTTTCCCTGAATGCGTCGTATTTTTTCCCACACCTGGGAGAGGGGAGCGTTTCGATTAATAGTATTGACCAATTGAGCCCAGCTTTCATGTTTCTTCTCCACTAGAAGTTTTCGATAAACAGCAGATTCCCTCTTCCACGCTAATCGGTTCCTGAGGGACCGTGCGCGTCGGTAGGCATGGTATAGCTTTACTCGCTTCTTTCACTTCTCGGCACCACCATGGTTTCGGAAAGAAGGTTGAAGGGGTATATTGGGGAATGCTCGTCTCGGCTGCGGCCTGAAATTTTTCGTATAGTTGGCTGATGATTTCGTGTTCAGACATGGTTTCGGGGATGTCGTCCATATCACTCCACGCGATGTGCGCCGAGTATTCCATCCAGCTGGCTTTCCGGAAGTTGAATCAAAGTTCTTGTGTGACATGGTTTCTTGGTTGCTTGATGAGAAGCGATATGATGACTGGGTTATGATCGCTGTCGTGTGTTGAAGGCAGAACTCCCCAAACGAGTTGGGGTGCCAGAGTGGGGGAGCATATGGATAAATCGATGGCAGTTTCACTTTCGGGGGTGATTCGGGTGAGTTGTCCGTCGTTGAGAAGGACCAGGTTATGAGAGAGTATGGCGTTAGCCATTGTCACTCCCCTGGGGTCTGTTCTCATGCATCCCCATGTTTCGTGGTAGCTGTTGAAGTCTCCAAGGAAGAGCACTGGTGAGGGCAGTTGGTTTAGCAATTCGGTCATTAGAGCTTCAGAGAGGTCATGACTTCTTGACGAGTAGATAGATACCACTATTATTGGCCTTGAGACGCATATCTTTACGGCGATAGCTTGGAGTTCTGTCCTCAGGGGAAGACGAAGGTGAGGTACACTTTAGTTCATTAGTGCCACTCCGCCGTGAGCAGTCACGTTGGTGTGGCCTTCGCGGCGGTGTACGATGTATTGGGGGATTCGGAGGGTGGCGGTCTCTCGGAGTTTAATCTCCTGGAGGCCAATCACTGAAGGTTTATAGGTGGCGATTAG
>SDVV010035974.1:0-10998 GCA_016164225.1 Gammarus roeselii
CCCTAGGCCCCCGCCCTCCCCCGTTTCTGCGCGCACCCCCGTACGCTCGGTGAGTCAAGGTGCATGCATCGCGTCCTACCCCCCCCCGCCCACCAAAATGACTCTAGAAAGCGGTTTATGCACCACATCTAACTACTGCTGCTGAGAACATGTAAGAACACGGGTCTATGAAAAAGGTATATGGTCAAATACTGATGATCTTATGCAGGGCCGCGGGGCGTCAATAAACACTTTGCGCACCTCGTCACTGGGGTACCACCACTTTGCTAGCCACTTCAAGCAAACACCTTACCCCTTGCCAGTTTTTCAAAACTAGCCCATACACACCTCATCACATTGGTGTGCGGGGGTAGGGCTTCTCTCTGTTGGGGTTTAGCAAACAAATCCCTATGCTCTCCATCGCTATGCTAATCGTCAAGCATATCACTTTCCAACTATGATCCCACTTCTTCCACAAACGAAGCACTGACTCACACACCATCAAACACCAGACAAAGACCACATAACTTGTTAATCTCTCTCCAAGCAACCAGAATCGAATGTTGACGACAATATTATCCAGCCTCCCCTGATACCCTACGAACACATTCTTTTCACCATCGTGCATTGCATTGCAGCCTACCTCTATCGAACTTCTATCTTTTCAGCTCAGATCGACGATCATTATAGACAGTCTTTACCCTCACCTCCTACGGAAAGTACATCCCGTAGCCGGAAGCCTAGAACGATAATTTCAATGATTATCCAATTACACGTGACACGTGGATCACCGCAACAGCCACAACGCCTCCAAAACCCCTGACACGACACGACATGGCTGGGGTGAGTGCTTTAAGGCAAAAGTATCAAACAACTGTCGGATCTCACCTAATCAAACACACATCAACATAGGTAAAACATTGAAAACAAATATCCCACAACATACCTATGAGAAAATATATACGGTACTTCGTATGCTTAGACTAAAGCTAAAAGAAATCACCAAAGATGGCCACTGCCTATTGCATTCAGTTATAGAATCTTGGAAGGGGCAAAACCATAACGGGTCAAATTCACACACTGGCATGTTGATTTGTGAAGCTGAAATGAAGCTTTAAAATAACAAGCAGTATTATCAACAGCTTTCTTGACATTGAATAAAAGTAATGATATCATAATGACATGCATGGAACACTGTTTCACTCACAAATGTTATGATCACGACCATAACGACCTAAACCTGCAATACTTAGTAAATGCTCCGAGTAAAGCAAATAAAACATCCATGAAGCCAGAACAACGGATGAATCGCAATGGGGCAATACACGCAATATTCATTTATATAGAATATTCAGTAGTCATTACAGCGCACTTCCATCACTGAAATAGTTCCCTAAAATGCACCAGATACCTGCATCTACACACAGGATTGATGTTGTTGTGGCTCAACTCAAGCTCCAACTGCGATATAGGAGCTACGGCCGGCGCACAGTCCGAGGGGGATCCCAGCGTTCGCGCTAAAATTATTTCCGCACACGCGCACTATCGCCACTTCACTTCAGTTTACTGTCATGGCCGGACACTGTCATAGCCGCTAAAAATCTTTCAGCACACGTGCTTTTGCGCTAAACAATGTTTCAGCCCACGCGCATTTGCGCCACAATCGAAGCATCTTTCACTCAGAGCAGACACTGCCATATCAACCACTGTCATATCAGCCACGAGTCGTACCATTTTACTGGTTGTCACTTTATTGAATTTAATGAAACTTCAATAAACTGCTATAACCGATAATAAATGGCACTACGTACCCTGGAAAATACGTACGTTTTGCCTCGCGGGTAGGAAAAGTTTCATCAAAGTGATAACCAGTAAAATCGTACCTTAGTTCGGTTTGTGAAACAACTCGTGGCTGATATGAAAGTGGCGGATATGACAGTGGCTGATCTGACTAAGGAATGCTATGCTAGGCATGCTCGCAAGGCCTCATATTTAGGACTGCACTTCTGAAGAAGCTGATGCTGTCTCGTAGGCGCTTTCACAGATCACGCACTGCGTGATGTTATGGTTGAGCCTGCCGGGTGCGGTGGTTGAACACGACTTCATGACATGGTTGTTGTAGCGGGGCTTTGGGGTATAAGGGTGTTGTTAAGCGTGACACGGGGGTGGATGCGGTGTTCACTGTTATCCGAAGTCAACAGTGTGAGGGACAACTTGTTTGCGAACTCTTTCATTCTGTCGTTCAGCAGCCGGACTTCAATCTATTCCAGCAGTACTCCAAAATTGAATTTGCAGTACGACTAGCCCAGGCTAGATGACGTGCCCATTGTCCATGGGCTGTCAGATGCTGAAGGCTCCAACGGAGGTTGTTTGAGCCTTCAGCAGCCCCCCATTTTCTTGGTTAGGGTGTGCATTAGTCACCCAGTGTTTGTCGAGGCGGTTTTTAAAAGTGTTTACGTTATTACTGTTAACCACATCATCTGGTAGACGGTTCCAAATTTTTGGAATCTTGATTGCAAAGAAGGTTTTGGCCACTGATGTTCTGAATGGTTTCGGCTGCTGTTTTTGCCAATTATTTCTGTTTGTTGGGTTATAATCTCGGTCAAAGTGGCTTGTTTTTGCAGACAGTGTGTGCATTTCTGTCGGAGAGGATAGTAGCAAGCCACTTCTTCCAGTTTGAATGGATGTATGTGTTGAGTATTTTGTTTATGAGAACATGTCTTGTAACTATGTCGAAAGCCGTACTAATATCAATAGCACACACCAGGGTCCGTTTGGCTGGCTTCTTTTCGTTCAGGCCTTCATGGATAGTCTGGGTGAGGTTGATGAGGAGTGTGGTTGTAGAGCTTTTCGAAGACTTCTGAGGAGAGAAATGGGTCTGTGTGAGGCTGAACCTGCAGGAGCTTTGTTGGTTTCAGGATGGGATAATTTTAGCTTGTTTTAAAATTTCGGGTATGTATTGTGTAGTATCAAAAAGTTGAAGATGTCTGTAAGGACCGTGATAGCGTGCGCCCCTAGATGTTTAAGGTGAATGTATAATATACCGCTTGTGCCCGCTACTGAGGAATTTTTAGTCTGGAGGATAGCAGCTTGGTTCATGACTGGTGTGAATGGATGAAATGTCTGTTGGTCAAACTGCAATCTGTTTAACTGTTTCTGTATCCTCCTGTTGTCTGGATGGTGTGGTAGGTGGCACGTGTTTGCATTGTGTTTGTTGAGTATGTTTGCTTGCTGTTGGTCTGATGTGGTTCGTGTTTTTGTTGTTAAGGCCTCTGAGGAGTTTCCATGATTTTGATGTTTAGGTTCGGAAGTTAATGTTTGCAAGTACATCCCGCCATAGCCTCGTATGTTGTCCTCATTTATCTGCATCGATTTCTGCGTTAAGGATTTGAATCTGAGTGATTCGGTCGCTGGTGGAGAGTAAATTACGAAAGTGGTTCGCTGCTGAATTTTTCGCTGACTGTTGACCGACAATACTTCATTGAAGCCACGGACGCGCTCGGCGGGTACACGTTGTCTGTCTGCGTGATTAAGTGCTTTGGTGAAGTGTTTCGGGGCTGCGTCAATGGATGTATATTGAGTGATGCCAAAGTCCGAAGAGGTCGGTTGTGTGTTGTGGCTGTCTGTGTTGTTTAGTGGGATAAGTGTATCTAGCTGTTCATTGAGAACACCGCTCCTCCGGTCACCGCTCTGCAATGTGAGGCAGGAGAGGTTGTGTGAATTAAAGTCACCTAGGGCGAGTGTTGGTGGCTGTGTTGAGGTAATCAAGGTGGGGGTAGAGTGAAGTGAACATGAACTTATTATTGGATGTGTATGTTAAATTAATTGTATCTTTTGTGAATTTGAATGTGTACTGATTGTAGTTCCAAAGTGTGGTTGGGGGAAAATTGGGCGATGGTGAAAGCGGATGTGTTGGTAAAGTTTTTTTTTGTATATAATTGTACTAAGACCACAATAAAGTTTTGTTTCCTGGAGTAGGGCGTTGTGAATGTGATGTTCGTTAAAGAAGTATTTTAACTCAACTTGTTTCCCACCAATACCGTTTGTGTTCATTTGTGATACGTTCAGGTGTTCAGCATTGGCTTAGGGTTGTTGTGGTGACCCAGGAGGTGCGGCTGGAGCCACGGGGTGTGGAGGTGGAGGGGGTGACGGGGTGGACGTGGTACGTGGAGCCTGTACCAGGATAGGTTGTGTCGGGTCGAGGAGCCGCCGCCTGGCGAGGTCGCTGGACGCACAGGAGAAGGGCCTCACAGAGGTGAGGATGTCAGGCACTGGCTCAGAGGGGCGATGTTATTGACGATATCTTTATTGATGTTATGACTTGAGTGGCAGTTAATGCATTGCCATTCATGTGGTATGTTTCTATTGTTGTGGACACCAGAGCATTGTTTCGTGTAGTGTGTCCATGTCCCACATCTGCACTGATCGCGCCAATGCGGCGCACGTAAGGACGCTCGCAGGGACCAGGAATGGGTTCAATATCACTGGCTTGGAGAAGGAGGAGGGGATAGAACGCCGGTGGTTATTCACTACCCCCAGAGAAAAAACACTATAATGTGTTGTGGCTCTGGTGTCTGGTGTTTTTCCAGTGGGCCAAGGCTCGGGCAGCGCACAGTTTGCGTCCACGCCGACGCCATCGACGGCGACGTGAACAGGCGGCGTTGAGATACTTTTGTGAAGAGCCGTACAAACCCGAACGACGTTTACTTCGTCCGAGGCCACCTCACCGCGAGCAGGCCACCACACGACGGCCGTCCGACACTTGTAGGCTCCCCTTGGACTGCTGTACCCAGACGTATCTGACAATGGCTTCACTAGTAAAACGGCCTCATGGGTAAAACAATCACTGCAAGCTGCCAGATGGTCGCCTCAGGAGTAAAAACAATAACTGAAGAACCACCAACAGCATTACCATCCACGAAAATATCAGCAGGCCAGTGTGACTAGACGACACACATGCCCCCTGTAATGCGGATGGCATGGCAAGTAGCCCGCGGTCGAAGTACAAAAACCATATACAGATAAAAGGTATTAATGTGAACAATATTTTGTATAAAATGGGTTGGATAGAGTGCCACTTAACAGAAAAAGATATTAGTATACTGTGTTTATGAGACTTGGTTGGTACCTAGTATGGATAGTAACCTTATTCAAATCGATGGATATAGAGATGTTCAGTTAAGACCGAAGACACACAGGAGGCGGGACGAGTATTTTCTCCAACAATGATTACGAGACTAGAAGAATGAATGCATTCGGAGGTGGAGACGAAGTCGACGATGCTTGGATTACCGTCCAAGTCAGGAAAACCAAATTCTTTTTGTCGGTGCCACTTACAGACTACCCAAAACTAGTGAACTATCTTTCAGACACTTAGAATCTATAATCCAAACAGCAGCTAATCTAAAGAAGAATATCTATGTCCTATGAGATTTCAATGACGAACAACTGGAACCCAATACAGTATGCCCAATAATCAGAAGGTTAAAGCTTGAGCAACTCATTGGGACACCAACCAGAATCACAAAAGACAGTAGTTGATCACTGCTAGATCTGATAATTGTGAACGATTGATCATCTGTTCAGAGCGCAAGTGTCCGTCCCTCAGTGGCAGACCACGAAGAAATAAGCTGCGTGGTTGCAGTGCGCAAAGAAAAGCGAAAACCAATCGTCTTGACAGTCAAAACAACGGAAGGTAGCTCGAAAGATTCACTCTGTTTTAACAACATGCGTATGACGAACGATGAACATGTTCCATCCGCTACATTCCAGAAATGTTTTTCAGAAGCTTTTGACACAGTGGCACTAGAAATTACAAAAAAAATAACATGCACTCCAATCAGGTGTTTAACTCCTGAACCCAAACAACAAATTAACAACTTACAAAATTTACGAGCAGCACATCAGATACAAACACTACTCGAAATCTCCCCGAAATGGGGGTGGCCGACAGCAATGATTATTTCTGTCGCCATACACTCACCCTCACACAACTTACCTCTATTGCACAAAAGTGTTCAACCGGGAGACCCCACAACCCACCCTCCAAGTCACGAGTGCGGTCCAAGGTCTGTGTCGGCAGAAAGACCCGACAGTGTGACTGGTTTACCATTGCCGCGCCATGATGACAGCCCCTCCCCCACACACACCCCTTCCGCCCACGATCATATCGTCTCTCTATGAGATGCCAAGAGCAGGAAAGCACATCAGGGCAGCGTCAAAAATCATCCATTCACAATCATTCTTCATTCGCACCTATTCATTGTACGCTCTCTCGAAACATCCACTCTCAAGTCTCTCATTCCTAACGCCTGCTTTACACCATCCATACACCCAAACTTCGGTCTCCCTCTAGGCCTACGTCCACTCGCCTCTGCCTTCAACACTCTTTTTACCCATCTCCCTTCATCCATTCTCATCATGTGCCCGAACCATCTTAGAACACGTGAATCCACTCTGTCCTCTAACTTCTTCACCATCCCGTTCTAGCTCGCACCACGTCGTTATTGATCCTGTCTCTCAGCATCACACCAGCCATGCTCCTCAAACATTCTATTTCGAAAACATTCAATCTTCTTCTCTCTTCTGCTCTCACCCTCAAGACTCAGCCCCGTAAAGCACAGTTGGGACAACTACACCCTCATACAGCACTCTCAGCACACCCAACACGTTACACCCTTCCTTCAAACGCTACTACTCTTCCGTTTCCACAAGTTCAGTCTTCCCCACATGGGAGCACGTTCTTAAAACACTGAACTTCCTCCAATAACTCTATATTTAGGAGGATACTAATTTCGATCGCATTGGCATTCATCGAGCATCTCATTACTTTACTTTTACCCACGAAGCTTCCTCTTCTCACACATTCTACCGAACTCCGATGCTAGCCTACACAGCTTCTCCTCTGAATCTGCCGCCAGTGCCGTATCATCCGCAAACAGTAACTGTCTCAACTGCCAACTTCGCCCATTCGTTTCCAACAGCTCCAAGCCACGACCCAATACACTCGCGTTCACCTCCTTGACCACTACATACATGCAGAGATTGAACAGTCAGGGGGACATAACGAACCCTTGTCTCTGACCCACTTTCACTGTAAGCCAATCACTTACCTCGCTCCCCACTCTGACACATGCTCTGCTGTCAACATAGAATCTCTCATCTGCTTACAACAGATTTCCATCCACTCCATATAAACGCAACAACCTCCCAGTTGAAGGCATTTTCCAAATCCATGAAGGCCCAGAACACATCCATTCCCTTTGCAAGATACTTCTCACAGACTTGCCCTACTGTAAAAATCTGATCGGCACACCCTCTACCACTCCCAGTGCCACACTGTTCCTCTCTAATTGCACCATCCGTGCAGTCAGTAATCCTTTTGATCAGCACTCGCCAGTACAACTTTCCGATCACACATCATAAACTGATACCTCTCGAGTAGAAGCACTCATGTTTATCTCATTTGCCCTTGTACAGCGGAGCAATGCAAATACTGCGCCACTCAATCGGCACCACGCCCGCTATGAAACACAGATTTAACAGCCACACCAGTTATTCGACTATCGCTACTCCACCCATTTTTTAGATGTTTTTCGGTTTGAATGGTCGCAACACCATCCAAAACGGACGCTTTTCCTACTTTCATCACCTTTACCACATCCTGCACCTCTTCTCTAGTAATATCCGCAACAAGTTTCTTTACAAAAACCGTCATCCGTGTGCCATCACCCACCGCAACAATGTCAGCCTCTCTGTCATCCTCGACATTCAACAACTCATCAAAATACTCGACCCACATTTACCGCACAACACCACTTTCCGTCAACAACTAGCCATTTCCCTCTTTCACAGCCACCTCCTTTCCGGTCTCTACCTTCCTCACCCCCTTAACCTCTTTCCAGAACATCTTTTCATTTTCCTCAAAATTCTGGCACAACCGTCAGCCCCACCTAGCATCAGCGTCCCTTTTGGCTCTCCTCACTACTCGCTTTACTCCTCTCCTCTTCTCTTTATTGTTGTCATAGGCCACGACAGACCTTCCTTGCAACTCCTCCTTAGAAGCATTTTTTTCTGTGCCATCGCCAGTTTGACCTCCTCGTTCCACCACTCGCAGCACCTCCGTCGAACGCCGCCCACACGGCGCACATCACAGACAATTTTTCAAACATCTCATCAGGACATCTTGCAGGTCCTGCTCTCTCGCGTTGTCATATTCCTCCCTCAACGCCCGTTCAAACTCCTCCGCTCTGCATTTCACACACAGCTTACTCGCCTTCACCACCTCTCTTCCTCCTCCCATTCTTTTGTTCCCCTTCCACCTATGCTCAACTCTTAATCATCCTTCCACCAGCAGATGATCAGACACTCCTCCATCCTTCTCTCGCAACACCCGCACATCCAACAGCCTCCCCACCACTCTCCTTAAAATCAGCACAATACCCATCGGTACTCTCTCCACCACTACTACACATGTGTACTTTTGGATATCTCGCTTCTTGACAGGCTGTTTCCGACGACCAGCTCCTGCTCCATGCACAGCCTATCAGGTTTTCTTCAGTCATTTCTATCAGGAACGCCTTACCTATCTATCCCATTTTCTACCACTTCATCTTCAACTTTGGCATTAAAATCGCACAGTACAACCATATTGACTGGACTTCCAAAACTCTCTAAGCACTAGCTCAGGTAAGTCCTAAGCTGCTTCCTCTCCTCATCACTTCTCTTACTACCAGGTCCGTACGCACTCACAAATGCCATTTTTTCTACATCCAACTTAACTTTCGCCCACATCAATCTTGAGGACACCTCTTTTCATTTAGTAACGCTAATAGCCAGTCAATCATCCAGTATCAACACCACACCTCTTCGTACCCAACCTTCATCCACGCCCGAGTTTCTTACCCTTACCATTCCAAACTCACACTCGCCCTTACCCTTCAACTTCGTGTCACTCAGCGCCAACACATCAAACTTCCCCATCACAAACATCTCGCCAATCTCTCTCCTCTTTGCTACATCCGTACTACAACCATGCACATTGAGCGATCCTAACAATAGGGTTCGGAGAGGTGTAAGCCTCTCATCCCCCTACTCGCTCCTTCTTGGTCGCCTTCCACGACAAGCAGGGGTTGCGGTAGCCGATTCTAACTATCCGGATACAGGGCTCCCCTTTTAGCCCCCTCTACGACACACAGGAGTTACGGTAGAACGATTCTAACACTCTGGCAACGGGGTATCTAACATGAAAACACCCGGCTACGGGGTATTTTTAGCTAAATACACATAAATCATATGTATTCAGCTGATCAATTGCATGAAATTTGCAGACCAACATGAGAAGAGGTTCTATTACAGCGGACACGCGTACACAAATTAATAGCTAAAGCTATGAGAGAAACACGCTTAGATGAATTAAAGTAAGCGAAAAATAACTCTAAGCAGACGTGGAACATCGTCGGGAACATTGTGCTTCACAAACAGCAGAACAGATAGACCAGCTACGAGAACCCGGATGGAGTTGCTTAAACCATCAACGATTTCTTCACTAATGCTGGAAAACACACATATGATGAGGTGATAGAAAAACATAGTGGAGTACCTTCAGACATAAATGAAACCTGGGAGATGAAAATTCCTCTTAGTAACATTGTAAACAGTCTGGTAGTTTTGTTTGATCCCAATATGACCTTCAAACATCACGCTGAAAAATATGCTCCAGATTAAATAGGACGCTCATGTTCTTCAATCTAACCATAAAGCAACTCGATTTAAAATCGAGGCTTCTCGTTATGAATGCACTGACTTTTTGCCACTTTAGCTACTGCCCGACCATGCGAGGAAAATATGAGAAAACGTTGTTCTACGATATCCAACGCTGCCTGAATTCCACTGCCGAGGCAACTAATGACGGAAATTTTACGAAGAGTGATCACGTACCGCCCCTGCTAAACAAACTTGGCTGGTTAAACATAAACGAACGATTCAAACTTAACTAAGCCATATGTGTAAACAAAATTCAAACAAGCTGTCATGTCACATGTCCTAGCGGTATTTTGTTCTCAAATCGTGAAGCAGCCCACACTAGGGCAACGCGGAACGGATACGTCATTGACACAGAGTTCAGAAGAACGCAGATTGGTTCAAAGGCGTTTTCAGTCTCAAGCCCTAAAAATTACAATAATCTACCGTGTGACGTTAGAAATTCCACCAACTCATCTTCCTTTAGGAAAAAATGTACCTCTCTACTGCTCGCCCTACGGCAAGCACCATCAAAATAAAACAGACCTTAGCAGGATTATAATACGTAAGCAGGTGTACAACTTGATAGCAAGGATGCACCACATCCTTACAACATGAAAGGTTCCAAAACATAGCCACTTATATCTTTAAATATTTCTCATTCCGTCACAGGACTGTGTAAATTTTTACGACATCTAACTGCTTTCGTGACACAGGGTGTTCGCGGAGTGACGCAGGATTTAAACTCACTTGTAGTCGGATACTTTTTAGGGTGTAATGGAGGTAAATATATGAGATATTTCTTCTAAGAAAGCAAAGTGACTAGGTCAGTTGTTATCGGGCGCGCAGGCATATATTTTTTCCAGGTACAAACTGTCGGCACACTGAGAACAATGTTTCCTTTGCGATGTAGCGCAATCTGCTTAGCGTTTTTGTATTAGACTTATTTATACTCGTTTTTAGTGCCTACGTTTGCAATAAAGTACATTGCACTACTTCCCGAACTCCTCCTTACCATCTAAACGAGCTCTTATGATGCAGTGGTGTTTGAATACAACAACTACAATCAGAATTTTGATTTTTTTCGACATTTGTTCATTTGGTACTTCTTCATGGTACATAAATACATTTCTGCCGTGTAATTACAGGTAAAGCTTTGTGAGTCAGTAAACACTTCCATCAACCAGTATATTATTTTCACTATGCCCTTGCATGATATAAGAACCATCCCTATGTGTGTCGACAAGTGTTTGCTTGAATATGATATACTTCTCCATC